>JALLPE010000767.1:0-14781 GCA_036940025.1 Conticribra weissflogii | reverse complement strand
AATCAAAATTGCCAGAATCAAAATTTTGATATTTTTGGCAAAATTTTGATAATTTATTATAATTCACCACAAATCCAGGTTTTATTACAGTATTTAACAACCAAGGGTGAAATGACATTGTCCTGGGGTCCTCAATTGATAAGGTCCCTTCAAGAAGAGCAACCATAGTGGAAACAGTGGCACCCATGATGGGAGTGCCATTGTCAATGGGCATGGCAAGGTGTATGATGGGGCTTATTTGGAAATGTTGTTGAAATGTCACCAACATGTCACAAATGTCTGTCCTGTTGGTGAATTTTTTTAAAAATGTGTCAGTGACCAACAATTGACACTTTTTCTCTTTGAGCAATGTGTAAAAACTGTGTCAGCTGACCCAGTCATGATCATACTCTTCCACCTCACATTGTTTTTTCTGACAACACAACCAAACAAGCAGGCAAAACACAGACCATGCACTGACCACCATCATACTGCCTACAACACCACTCACATTACAAAAAATTAAAATGTAACAAACCCTATCACTACAACCCTTGGATGTGGCCCTCAGGCAAAAACTTGGCCTTGACTTGCTCTCCCCAGAAAAGTCATTGCTGTCATTGTTTTCATCCATTGACCAACAGATACTAGGAACAGCAATTCTCTGGGGGAAACATCTCCACTGGCAACTGGAATAGGATGAGGAGGAGGAGCAGTGGAGGTGGGAGGATCCCATAACACTGTAAGTGGTGGCATGAACATGGGGTGGTGGTCAAACAAAGTGGTACCAGTGTGGAAATTTCTCTGCATTCACTGCTGGTTTTTGTTGAGTTGGTAGAGCATTGTTGTGATGGGGGATGGGAGGATCATTGTGTTGGAGAGGGTCAGTGTTCTATCATCCAATGGATTTGGGTGCCAGTGCCAGTGCCAGTGCCAGTGCCTTGTGAATGTTTTGGTGGTGCAACAGCAAATAACAGCAAACATCAACACCATGGCAGATGCAACAACAACAACAACATTAGCAGGGCAGCAACAGCAGCAAACAGCAATCAACAACTGTGTTAAAAACATCAGTAGCAGCAACAACAAAGACAGCCAATACAGATGCACAACCAAACAAAAATCAACAACTGGAGGCATCCCAGCAGCAAATGACAATCATTAGCTATGGTAGAGGAAATAACAACAATGGTCGCAGCAGGGTGGCAGTAACCCCATTGGTACTTCACCCCTCCTTGGCATTCCTCCTTTGGCCAGCTCTCATGCCTCCATCAGAGGTATGCTTCTTCAAATGACTTAACTGATAAAGTGATCAAATTAGTAGAATTAAATATAAAACATGATAAGAAATCTGTTACTAGCTATTTTAACTGGTTTAATGTAATCATACTTTCAATTGTATCACTGCCAATATTTTTTCTGCAATGTCAGTTGGAAATTTATCAACATGTCACCAACATGTCAAAAATGTCTATTCTGTCAGTGTTTGAGCTGACACAACACAAATAACCATTTCCAACTGAGCCAGAGGGGTTCCAACCAGGAGGGCATGGCCAGCAAGGCTTCAAGTTGTTGGTAGAGCACAACATTGATGTCAAATGCAGCCTCTGCTTCATTGATGTTACCGGAACTTGCATGGTGAAGGTGCCTGTCACAGGGTTGGAAAGGTTGTAGATGGCAATCTTTCCATTGTAGATGGTTGCTTCTTAATTGATGGCAATGGTGGGGTTGGTGGTGGCACACATGGGGTTGACAACTGTGCTGTCCGGTGCCATGAGCGCAAAGCCAAGCCAGGGGGAACTGCAGCACCACACATGCCTCAGTGGTTCCATTTAGGCCCAGGGACAAAGTGAACCAACAGGGTGATCCGGTAGCAGAAGAAGTAAAAAGAATGCTGCTGTGGTCAATACCCATGTGTAGAACATATGTTTTCTTGTTGGTGCCTCTCAACAGAATTGTAGACAGATGGGCCAATGGCACCCACAATAGAAGCAGAGCAACATGGGGGGGGCTCAAAATTTTGGGACAATAAATTAAGAGTTGCTATTTGGCACAAAAAACTTAATTTTGTTTGAGGAAGTCTCATCAAACTGTACAGAGGCATTCGTAAGAAAAAGGTCTGGCTTTTAGATGCGGCTTAAGAGGGTTGGCACGAAAAATATTCCATTCTTGTTAATATTATGAAAGCGAAGGACAGCCAAAACGCAAACTACGATACAATAACTACAATAGACATCATCGTTCGTCGCTCCTCAGCAATCCAGCAACCTGCCCACCCGTAATAGGTACTAATATTTCGTCCTACGTAACAATATAAACACACATTTCGCAAATTGATGGTTCACCAACAACCCCGGGTCATTCGAGTTTTAGTTTTGATCCTTCATCTATTTTCCTTTGAGTCGAAAGCAAACAAGCAATCTGACTTACCTGAAAACGGGAGAATCAATCCAATCGCAAATTGCGGCGTGTCTGGTTATAGCCCTCCAGGCATGAGTGATCTGAAGTCCCATCGTTCCGAATGTCGGTCAATCCAGCCTGTTTACAAGCAGGATGGCGATGAAGCACGTGAAATCGCCAAGTATCTTCCTTATTTCCCGTTTAAAGGGATTCCAAGATTTTATGACATAGGTGGATTTTTGGAAAAGCCGGATATCTTCCAGAAAATTGTGGACATCTTCGTCAGTCGATATGATAAAATTGGGATTGATTCTGTGGCAGGGTATGTTTTTGTTTTGATTTATGATTATTATTCTTTTTCTGGCAGTTTTCAAATTCGATCCAAATGTGCTGTAATAATTTCACAATACAGACTGGATGCACGAGGATTCATTCTCGGGCCTCCGATCGCATTGGCTCTACGCAAGCCCTTCATCATGATGCGTAAGCAGGGGAAGATGCCTAACTCCATTTCTTCGAATGAATACGATACTGAATATGGGAAGCGGTCCGGGTTGACAGTTCAGAGGGATAAAATCAAAAAAGGAGACCGAGTTTTGATCATAGATGATTTGGTGGCTACAGGAGGGACGCTGAGTTCTGCAGTTAACCTCGTACAAATGCTAGGGGGGGAAGGTAGGAATATGCTCATTTGTTTTCTTCTCTTCCTGGCGTTTCGTATTTTACACAAATCTTGACTTCCATTTCGTCAGTGGTGGAATGTGCGTGTGTGGTTGAGCTGAAAATGTTTATTGATCCACCAGAGGAGACTGGATTGCCAAGCAGGACGAAACTTTTTGAATCGATGAAAATTAATCATGTTCCGGTTTGGGGATTGATTTCTGAAGACATTTTGGATGTTGAGGCCACTCTACCGGAGGGTTACGTTGACGATGGCGAAGAGCACTGAAATTATGGTGTCACAGAGAATTATTCTTTGCTATAGAGGAAACAATTTCATGGAGTTTTGAGTAACAAAATATTTGTCATACGAAAGTCCTGATATTGCTTCTCAATTTGTTCAATAACATACCGCATCCGTTTTCTTTCATTCATTATGTCATTGCCTCTATCAATGTCCATCTTTTGACCTGTTGCAAGGAAACAGAAAACCGTGCGAGAAATGAACTGTACTGGCAATGAATAAGTCAATACATGTTGAATTTCAACACAACATGCAATATTGTTTCTTCAATATCAAAATTTGCATCTCTGAAGCCGCCAAAGTTGTCCACTTAAGTTACTGTGCAACCTCCTTGATTTTGACACAAATCAGCTTCAACTAATTGTTTTAGTCATGATCTGAAGAGTTCACAGAAACAGAAAAAATATCTTGTGATTTTGTTATTGAAAGATATTGTGTTAATTTTGAAAATGAGCATTTTATTTTTCTGGGGGATATATGTAGATGTAATCAACTGATTTGTCATTGGTGCAATATGAGACATTAATCTTCATTTATTTCCACCATTACTGTTAGAGATGGCATTAATCAATTTCAGCAATCAAAAATGTTTCGTTTTAAACACTTTTCAAGAAGACAGAAGAAAGCAGCTTTGGTTGATTCCTCACGAGAACAGAACTTCTATAAAAAAACATCATTTATTGTAATATAGGTTTTAATTTCAGTGCTTTATTTGATTTTCAACTACTTACTGTGCAATATATGATCTCTGACAATTGAAAACAATTACAACTTAACACAAATTGATCGACTAGAAATGTTTGTGAACATCAAAATTTGAGCACATTTGGGATGATTTCCAATTATCCATCTATGCATATGAGTATAAAATACAAAATACATCCTCCCCTGATTTCTTATTTTGAATAATTCAAAACCAAATCCATTGTCAAATGATTTTTCAATTTTCAATTAAATTTATCTCTATCTATATCTTTACATACTCTAAAGTAGTTGATATCAAAAAATCTGTTTTTGACCTGGTAATATTATTTGATGTTAATTATTTTAAGCTCAGTAAATATATATATTAGATTTTAAAAATGTGTTCATTCAAATTTGACATTAAATTGTACAATACTACAACTACAGCAATAAATTGATCACAACAGTTTTCTTCTGATTCAGACAGATGATTCCAAATTTATTGATAATTCATGTTAAACCTCTATCTTAGTGTTCAAGATAATGAAAAGAAATTGTTGTTTTCTTACTACCATAATAGCCTTGTTTCAATTTTTGTACAATATAAAATAATGGTTCTAAAATCACATCGAATGACAATATTTAGGGTGCAGAGATTTTTTGTGAAAAGAAAGGATTTCAGTGGACTTATCATTTTGAAAAATTGTTTGAACAATTTTTTAAGCAACTTTTCAATGTTCTATGTAATATGCTTATCATAATTACAACTGTGTTTGGACTAAAAAGATTCAATTATCTTTAATGCATGGTAAGCTTTGTGAAAAGTGAAAATCTGAAAAAATGATTCAATTAAAACACATGTTTGTGGATTTTGACAATTGATTCCCATTATTTTCCCACCTGATAGACTAAAGCAAAAGGACAAATGTATGGTGTATGAAAGTTATTGACATAATCCACATTTCCTACAAAATGAAGTGTGATTTAGGAGATACAATGGATTGAAAACTTGGTAGCACATTAAGCATTTTTACCCATTTTTCAATAGAATGTCTTGCAATAATGTTTCAATGGTTGACATTTCAATCATATAATGGGAAAATAGGTCTAAAAAATATTTCTCTTTCTCACCACAGAATGTACCTGCACAATTTATAGCTTTTGATTCGCTAAATTGAAATTTCTATTTCAATTTTGGTAACCATCACATGAATGTGACCCTAGTTCTTTTTAATTGAGAAATTTGTGTTTATTATAGTTGTCAAAGTGGAAAGTTGCAATGTGGACAGAAATCATTGACATTAACAAAATTATTTGGTATGTCAATTACATGACAAAAGTACAGGTTGCATGTAATAACTGTAGCATTTCAAATTTGATATGTTTTGTCAAAATATTATAGTTACACATATTGCTTTTTTGTAAAATAAAAAATTGGAATTTTTAAGTTTTCAAGAAGTTGTTGTCTGATGTAAGTACTATCCAAAAAAGAAACAAAATAAGTAATTAAAAATAGAAATTCATCAATCATAAAACAACCATTACTGTTTTAACTCATTTACTTGAATTTACATTGATATTAGTGATATCTTTTTATTGCCATGTGTAGGGGTAGAAGAGTTG
The DNA here is from genome assembly GCA_036940025.1 of Conticribra weissflogii. NCBI lineage: Eukaryota > Bacillariophyta > Thalassiosirophyceae > Thalassiosirales > Thalassiosiraceae > Conticribra > Conticribra weissflogii. The sequence continues at coordinate 9,131 of JALLPE010000767.1, read as the reverse complement.
ACATACTATATGAAACAGAGAAAACAAATGTTAAAAATACAGACAATTCATCTTCACATTTACTGTTCCATCTCTTGTGCTGCAGTAAGCCTTTCCTCTTAGTTGGAAGAGGCATGATTCCCTCTGGTGTGAAGAAGAGAGAGCAGTTGGCTTTGATGAGTTAGAATGTTCAGAAAATGAAATAACACAATCAACAATCAACATACAACATACACTTACCTCCATCTCCACCAGTACACCACCTTTCTCCCGTTTCTTGCCACTGGTCCTCTGCTTTTGTTGTCAAAATGATAGTTTGTGAGAAAGGTAGCAATGTGAGCATTGCATCATAAAAATGGTTTTACATAAGAGCAGAGGAAATAAATCACCTCTGATCACATGTCTTCTTCTTTTTTTCTTGTCTACAAGCCACACTTGTACCAGCTTTTGGAAGAGAGGTGGTGAGCAAGAGTGGGATGGATAATGCATCAAAAATTTCAAAAAAATGTTTGTGTTAACTACTTTCTCTGTATAGTTCTACTGTTAATGGAATGATATCAGCAGGAAATGGGAGGTGAAACTTTTATGAAGTTACATCAATCCATTTAAAAGAGAGTGAACAAGAGGAAATGGTACGTTAGAATGGAAGTGGAAACAATATTAAATTGCTCTTAGAAACTCGTGATTGCAATTTATTTTCTCATTGTATTTGCCTTCTCTCAAGCAGTCACTTGTGGACTATCTTCTCCCATGAAAGTAATTTGTATGATGTTTGAGGGTTGGGAAAATAGATGGCAGTGTGGTAAAGAGGCTCAATCGTAAGTAAGAGGAATTAAATTAAAAATTCACACCAAAAATTCTCTGGGATGAAAATATGCTAAAGCAGGAGCTGCATTCAGGGTGGAAGGTGATGTTGTGTCAGAGTGGCTTAATAATAGCGTAAATGAGAAGAAATCACAAAATTCAATTATGTCTAAATTCTTCCTGTTTCATTCTCTCTAATATTTTATTTCCTCAATTCAGAGAAGGGAAACAACATTGTTTCATGGATTGGGTGTAAAAAAGACTTTTCATAGGAGGAAATAATGGTAGCAGTGTTATATGATGTTGTTTTATCCTAAACAACAGGGGATGAGTTGCTGCTGTCTTCTCTTGTACAGTCTTTCCCAAAACTCCTTTGTGATGTAAAAATATCTGCTTATGTATTAACCATTGTTTTTGATTGATTTCATCACCAGTCCTCATTTCCTAGTCATCAGTTATGATTGAGTTGTTCTGAGACAAATTTGCATACAACTCAGGTGTCTGGGCCTGTCATGAGTTGTGGCATCCAAATGTCTTTTTGAGATTTGACCACAGTTTGTCAAGTCATGCTACTGGCATGCCATAGGCAATTACAACTAAGGTGTTTATGTGTCTTAGGTCACATGCTCATGAAGCAGATATAAAATACAAGGATGAAGATTGACACAAATATGACTTATGTATGACTGAAAAAGGGAATCTCATTTCAATACACAGCTTTTTGAGACAAAATTCAAAAATTCCCCATCAGTAGTAGCACTGACTTTAGTAATTTGTAATGATTATGGTACCTTTTCTAGCTATGAATAACTCTGCAACAGTGTCTATATGACATATCATTTACATAGCTTCTAGTTATTCAGACCATGCAGATTCCATTTTTGCCAACATCAAAATAGTGTTCCAATGGGACAATTAAAATGTAATTCACTACAATATTAACTTGGATAATATTATTCATTATTTTGGTTTTTGTACCTTTTCCAGTGTGAAAGTCAACAATCATTGAAATGGCAAAGTACCATCACAAAAGACTGTGCTAATATATTGCATAATGTAATTCACCTTATACTAATTCCATTACTACTTTGCCGCTAACAACAGATTTGCAATAATGACAAGAATATTTCTCAGTCTATCTGATTGCAACAACCCAGTGGTTTGTATGAGATGAAAATTTAAAGTAGTCAAAAAATTCATACTTTCCGTGTCTGCATAATTTGAATAATAGTTTTTCAGATTATTTATTCAAAATGTCAACAACAACATGGTCGTTGTCTGATTTCTAAATTCCTCAAACTAGTTGTCATCTAGAAGAGCAAAATAGTTAGATTTAGAAGGATGAATATATAATGAATCATTCTTTTGGGTTATTTTAAACCCAAATCAATATGTTTGCCAAATTTACAAAGGAAATAGTGTGCTAATGTTTGGCAAAGATCTATTTCTTTATGGAATTGGTTGACAAGTTTGTGCCACTCTCCAGTGAAAATTTGGATGGAATTGCAGACATTAACTCAACTCAATAACCAGAGAAAATTCAGATTGGTGAATATGTTAAGAAATAATATTATGGTATTGTGTGAAAAAGTACTCCTAGTAGAAATCCAATATATCATGTTGGCATTAGTTAATATGCACAGCTAATACCAGGTAGTCACAAAACATCAAAACAAACAACTGTTTGACTTATTATCCAGGTAGTCACTTGAATACCTAAGATGACAGTGACTATGCAATTATTTATCTATTGAGACAAATGGTTTTTAAAATATGATGAGATGAACCAGATGATAGGATTGAAAGAGTCTATAATGTGGATACAGAATGGGCTGTTGTTAAGGATGGTGGAAGAAACACCATGAAACTGTAATAAGAAGAAATCATTTCTTGATCACAAATTCAACAAGGAAAAATAAATGCAACAAAAAACAAAGTGGTGACAACAATTCAGCAGCCTATCAAATAACAGTTCTAAGACCTTCCTTGTATTATCAACATTGGTTGAGTTCAGTTGTGTAAAGTGACAAGTTAAAAAAGGACATATTTGGGGTGATAATGATGTAATTGCATTAATAATATGTACTCTTTCAACTGGAAATAAAAGTTACAATATGATGCGATGTGATGATATGCAGATTCAACATCAGGAGTCAGTACAATATGAGATGATGATCACACAACAGCAATTGCTGAATATGATGATGCAAATATGACAAGACAAAAAGTAAGAGTGAAAATATGATAATCAGAAGGAGATGATGGTGTATAAGGCTATTGTTGCTGAATAATTGATAGCAACTTGTTTTAAATATTTTTTATTCATTACTTGTTCTTTATGCCTTGATTAGATCTAATTCAAGATGAAAAATTTAAATTTTAAATCTACATCATTCCAGCCAAGTGTGATTGGAGAATAAAAAGCAAAACAAAAGTTTTGAGCATTATGCATTATGCAATGTCTTCGTTTTTCTTTGAAAGAAAAAAGATCTATAACCTATGAAAAAGAAGCCTGCATACCCTGTATTCCCCACTCAGCAGATAGTTGCACTTGAGAAGTCAACATTGTACAACATAGTGAAAAGAGGTACCAGTAATAAACTAGTTTGAATCACTATAACCACTTGGGCCACTATGTCCTACATGTAACTTTGACAACATATCACTTTGCAGACAACTACTTTCAGCCAAACATCACTAAGCAAGACACACAACATGATCCAACAACTCATCACTCCAGAACCCATGGTGAGCCAAATGTCAGGCATTTTTTCAAGAAAACATCACATGTCAACCACACTGTACAAATTTTTTATTATATTAGTATGAAATTCATGTAAAATCACTGTAAAAAATATTTAACATGTATGTATTTGTATGAATTTCTAATTTGAGATTTTCAACGCCCCTGATCATGTTGTTGACAACTGAAAACAATATTTAGAGTTTTTAGCTTTTTGTTCAGACCACTGCCTGACATTAACACCTCCATACAGAACATACCAGAATATACAGGGAATCATTTTGAGTTCTTATTCTGAACATTGAACTAGTAAAAGGCAATCACATGACAAACTTCTGAATATTGGCTAGTATTTTTATGCCAAACTTAATCTCTCTGATATGAGCCTTGCAGCATTGCTGCATCAAAAAATGGAAGAGGTATATATTTTTGGAAGTTACAATGCCAAAGAAGCATGACACATAGTGACTCAAACCTTAACCAGTAAACTGAGAATGAAAAAAAAACCAACTTTAGCCCACTATAAAATGGATAAAAAATCTGTAGAGGCATTATTATTATTTATTTCGTGATTCATATGTTTCTATGATTATTCGGAACAACTCCCTCCATTAATGTGGAAAAGGGGAAGTCGAGAAACGAGGAGGAACCAAGTAACAATACTACCGGATTTTCTGATGGGGGAGGAGGTCCGTCACAATAAAAGTTCCGGATGCCGGCAAAGATAAAAAAGCTAGCGTACTATCGAATCCACCCCGGATGACTTCATTCTTGTGTGCACGAGAGTAGCATCATTTGCACTTAAGAGCCCTATCTGATAAGTACCATACTAATTTCTTCGTACTCTCTATAGTGTCAATAGTTGAGAATGAATTTGAAAATCTGTTGTCAGTATGTACATACTGTGGGACCGGACTTCAAAGATTGATATCTTATTGGAGGTTATGAATGTTTGCTTCCGACTTCAGATTTTACAAAAAAAGTATTAGACATCCATACCAGAAGCGCGCGAGTGAAAACAATCTCTCAGGGTCATCTCTACGATACCTCGAGGCTATGTATTTTAGGCCGGCAAGGTGTCCAAAACCACGAACTTTTCGGTATCACACATTCAGCATGTTGTTTTTTAGCGTTTTTTGTGTGTGTTGTGTTGTGTTGTGTTTTACAGAAGCGTTCTGGGTTGTCATTCACATACGAGATAGCGTCTAAAATAAATTAAACATTAGTCTAAAACAATATAAGTAGAATAAACTCATCAATAGTTAGGAGAGTTATTGTTATTTTTCAATTTACCCACAAACAATTTGGTGATGGGTTGCATGGAATCAAAACCCGACTATATTATCGCCCCCGATGGCGATGAACGAAATTATCAGGATCGATTCCTTGAAGCGGAGACTCTAGGACAAGGCGAATTTGGGGTAGTGAAATTAGTTCATGACGTGAAGAACAAAAATTCTGTGGGATCTCGGCCTCTTGCTGTGAAATACTTGAGGAAAGGCTTTCAATTCAAGGATAATACGTTGTACTCACCGATAAAAAAAGAAGTGCTGCAGGGAGAGGTGGAAATTCTGAGAAGACTGTCTGGGGATTGTTATTGCCTTAAGGTACGTCATTTTCGGCCAAATTTGGATAGTTTTCTCGTAATGCCCAATTTCTCCTCTAATAGAACTTTGAATCAACACATCATAATTTTCCATTCTCCAGCTTGTTGCCGTTTATGAGTCCTCGTCTCAAATTATGATGGTTACTGAATATTGTGAGGGCGGAGAAATGATGCCCTTCGTTGCATCCGCATTTGATCCCTCAAAAGGATCTGAGGGTTTACGAACTGAGGACGTCAGTCGAATCAGTTATCAACTTTTGAGCGCCGTCGACCATTGCGCTAAACATCGGGTTATTCATAGAGATATCAAACCTGGTAAGCACGTATGATGTTATGGAGCAAATGATTAATTTTTCTCTCCTCCAATTCTCACACTATAGTTGTTGTGTGCAATGCTTTTCATTTTCAGAAAATGTCATGTTTTGCACCAAAGCCAAGAATAGCGAGTTGCGGTTGATCGACTTTGGAAGTGGTACGCTAGATGATTTGGAAATGAAACCCGTTGAAGACGGTGGCGAGGTAGAGAGGCATCATACGTTTGCAGGAAGTGCGTTTTACATTTCTCCAGAGGTGAGAATACTAAACTGTCAATTCTGCGAAGAAATATTGAACTTTGCATCCAATTCGCTTCTAATTTACTTTCTATTCAGATGTTTCTTAGAACCTACACTTCGAAGACAGGTAAATTTTCCATATTGCGCTAAAAAAAACTCAAAATTTTTTTGGAGGTTAACAATATTACTCACTCATCTTCTTGCCAACTTTTCAGATGTTTGGTCTGCTGGCGCTACACTTTATGTGTTGGTCGCTGGTTATCCCGCAGACAAACTTCAGGAGACGTTTAACATATTGCAAACTCCCAAAAAACCTACGGATCCACAAGAACCGGGAGGACGATTGCGGAAGCTACCAAATTTACCAAGCAACCTTCCAGAATCTTTTTTCGAAATGCTGGAAGGTGCCTTGAACTACGGACACAAATCTCGTTTGAGTGCGGGTGAACTCCTGAAAGGGGAGTTTCCACGATTTCATCTTAATCATGATAATGAATCCAGTCGTATTTCTTTAATGGATGTCGCAGCGGAAGCAGCGGGACAAGCCGACGAAAGTGCAGCAGTCTCGAGACCAGGGATGCTATCAAAAACCAAGTCTGTACTTTTGGATGGTTCGGTTAGTCGTCACACCGCATACCTTGGATATCGAAAGTTTGAGCGTTCTGTTACAACACTTCTGGCAACAATGCTTCCAATAGATACTTTGAGAAATCTGGTGAAAACGTTGAAGGAAAATGAATCGACTGCAAATTATGATGATGGAGAAGAAAAGAAAGAATTTGGAAATCAAGTTGGAACAAATTCAAGCAAGTTGCAGATTGTAACAATGACAGTTCTATTGGAAATGATTCGTGGGCTGAATAGTGAAGAAGCAACAGAAGTGTACGTGATCACATATTATTTGACGTTTTGCACGAAGTCCGTGCTTGGTGGACTCTGATATTGATTTTTGTCTTTTTTTGACTTTCGCTATTCCATTCGCCCAAATGCAATTTTTTAGAATCAGTATGATCGAATCACTGAAGGATTTCAAAAGATATGAACTTTTTGCATATCACGTATCACTTCTCCGCCAATTTACATCACCTCGGTCACGAAAAGGAGTCAATTGCGACGAAACAACTGAGATGGATATATCCATTAGAAGTGCAGGTAGTTACGGTGCCAGGCCAACTTCCGTCCGAGGCTCTAATGTTTGGAGTGCACTGAAGTCTAGGCGTAATCTACCAGATGCGTTGAACTTTTCTAATCATGGTCTCAACAATGAAATTAGTGTTAAGAGTAGCCCAGGCATGACGAGAGCTAACACGATGAGGATATGAGTATCGGAACATTGTTTGTTAAGTCTATCATTTCGTTTCTTTTTTGAAGATAATTTGTGGGAGCAGTGTGTACCATATCACTGTCGTTAATGGCAAGGTGAAATTATAGAAAGTATTTTGTAAAAATTATTGTTATGCTGCATTGAATATTAAGCAATGTATTGATTCTTGCTACTTAGAGTGAATGGTAGTAATGGGACTTGTCTAATGAAAAAGTGATAATTATGAATTGTATTTCAATTGCTATGAAGTCCATGCTGTCAGATGGAAACCCTCACGACACATGGTTGGCACATGAAATAGTCATGTGTGGTTGAAACAAGCATGAGAATCAGGATTTATTTCAGAAATTACGAGATGTAGAGCATAATTCAGATATGGCCAAAAACAAAAAAGCCACAACAATCCTTTAATTTTATATGGTTTAATACCATGCAAAAATGTACACCCTGAGGTTGGTGGTGGTGGTTCCCAATGTTGTTGATGGAGGGAGAGGCTTATTGCATAGTTGTCTCTCATTGTCTCAGAAATCATTTGAACTTTTTATCCTTTGCCAATTTATTGTCTTGCTGAAAATTTCCAAATAAACTTACATATTGCACCCTAACTCCAGCTTTTTCTGTTCTCTCATTGTTTTGTGTCACCATGACTAGATAATTCAACTTGGGTAATCAAGTCATAGTTGACAAGTCATTGTAAGCATGATAAGAACAAGAAAATCAATTCAAGAAGGGGTATTATTACTCCCAAAATTATTGCTTATCCCAGTGAAGGGACTGATAAAGTTCAGATTGAAGGTGTAGGTGAAGATACTCATGACACAGGGAAAAGTGCCAATTTTTGTTGGGACTTCTGTGGTACATTCTACATTTGCAAAGTGCCTGTGTTACTCAATCCTGTTCCAATGAAATTTGCCAGACATTTTGGGTTGCTGGTGAAGTCTATCAACATTTACAACAATTGCATTATTTTTCCAAAGCAACACCAACATATCCAACCAAGTCGCAAATTATGTACTTCCAGAACACCATTGAAATTAGTTGCCAAACTATTAAGCTTCGTGTACATGGGGAACTAGAAATGGCATGAATTTTTATTTTATTCCAATTATTCATTTCTTTCATTTTTATTGCATATTCACGATTATTTACCTTGAACCAAGGATAGTTACTTTGACACTACTTCTCATGAAATAAGATAGACATTGATCTCTTAAACAGTTCAGGCAACAACAAGATACTTTTTTGGAGTTTTTCATGAAGAGTTCTTGTCCAGATGTAGTTTTCATGGCAACAATATGAGGAAGTAAATTTGTTGTTTGCTCAGACCAACTAATATAGTTTTACTGTAGATTTTGGTCATAAATGATGTCCTTCTGCATTGCCTTTTCACAAAATGACAGATACTGTAATGAAGTTGATCAAGTTTATTTTATCAGACTTGTTTCTACTTTTCAAACCAATTTCATTTAGTTATTGTGGAAAGTACAATTTCATATAATTTATATAATCCATTTCAAAACATTTGCAAACCTTCAGGTGGAACATGGAACTAAAACATGCATACCATGGACATCATTGCACCATGTCATGTTGCTGCTTTAAAATTCATTGTTGATTACATGCTTCAAAATTTTATTCATTCTCTAATTGTTTTCTGCCTTTTTTGCACAATCTTTTATCTCTTTCAGTGTGACATACTCACCATGAAACACAGGAAAACTTAAAATCTTGAATTTCCTTTTGCAATCACAGTATGGTAAAGAGATGTCTCTATGATTGTTCATATGGATTGTTGTTTCCATCAACATCTCTAATCAAAAGATGAATCCATGACCCAAGACATTTTCCAAGAACTTTTGTGTGTGTGACATTTGATTTGGCTACTACCAAAAGCTTAGTTGGAAATATTCTGAATATGTCCTTGGGAAAGGGACATAGCCTAAAATCTCCATGACAGAATGTTGTGATGGGGCATTTTAAATGTTTTCCTCAGTCACATGTCTGCAGTGTCACTTCCACCTGCAACCTCAAAAAAACTTTACAAACGATTCAAACGTTCCTAATAAATGTTAGAAAGATCAATTTTATTCCTTTCTGGGAATCATTCACATTGATTGCTGT
>JALLPE010000765.1:0-14799 GCA_036940025.1 Conticribra weissflogii | reverse complement strand
GCACTCATCAGGACATTGCTACTGAAGGTTCTGTTGGAGCACTTCTGAACATCCCATACTACCTCAAATTTCTGCACTGGAAGTTGTCATGTGGGATATCTGATAGTTTTTAATGAAGAATCTTTTCATTGTGATACATTTTGTAGAAAGTATTGCAATGTTTCACATGTTGGCAATTTTGCATGTGGCAGTGACTATTTCATATTGCTGGTTTGATGGTAGCTGTGATGAACTTGGGTAGTATGATTTTGGACTCTATGACATGGGTCTGGCAATAGTCTTACTTGAGGATGCCTTTCTGGCAATTGCTGATAATGGCAAACTAATACTCAAGAAAGATTTTATGAGGAGAATCTTTGCACCCATAGTGGACAAGGTTGAACTGTTGAAAGAGTACTTGCAATTTATGTTGGAGGGAAAATAAACTCTTCCAGTTGGGTCTCTTGACAACAGTGTTTGTTGGCTTCCAGTTGATGAATTGATTGCAGAGCTATTCTATCCATCTATGGATTATATCTGGCAATCGAATGACACCACTTGTGAATTAGCCACAATCATTGCATCAACATTTTTTACAAAGTTTCAAGATACAACCAAAGTAACATCAATGTCACTCATGAGTATTGGTGGAATCAGAAGTGTGGCTAAATTGACTGCCAAGGGAAGAAAGCCAACATTGGAGATAAAAGCAAGTACAAGTATATCTGAAAGTGTGCATGCTTCTTCTATTGTTGGACTTGTGTTTTCTGGAACAATCCATTCAGACCATGTTACAGCTGAAGATCAATCACAATCAAATAGTGATTTTGGATATGGACAAGAGTTTTTGTCACAGATATTGGAAAGTAGGGGGAATTATCTTTGAAACTGCTTAGATCCTTCCACAACCTTCCCACAGAGCTACAGCATTCCATATTGTGTTTGGAAAGATGAGAGCGCCAACAGCATGAAAAGATTTCAATGATGCTTTGAAATAACAAGATAATGCATGTTGCAGGAAAGAGGAAATTGCTTTGGAGAAGAAGTTGACTGATGCACAAGCTAAATTCATTGTTACTTTGTATTTTCATTAGCAATTTCACTTTCAGCCATGTTGGAGAACTGTCCAGGATGACAATGATATTTTCAAACAACCCAAGTCAGAAATGCAACAGTTGAAGGCAGTAAAAGAGTGGATTCTAATTTGGTATTTGGCTTTGGGGTGGAGAGAGGCATATCATCCTTGGTCATGTTAGGGAAAAGTTTATTCTGCAGAACATCTTTTTAAAAAATCTCATATGTGTTGTCATTCCTCTAGAAAAGACAAGTGTTGTCCCAAATGAGCCACCAATTCAACTTCCAACACCATCACCAATGCAAACATTAAGAACAAAATCATAGTTTGCAGAACAACTGACTATTTCAAATACAGAAAAAACTGAAAAGTTCAAGCATGATGCAAATGCAGAACAAGATTGATGAGAAGAAGCTGGTGACGGTGATGTTGATATGAAATGCAGTGCAGGTCATTCCCAAAGTCAATAACACTCTAGTTGGATTCAAGATTGAATGGATTAGTTTGGTTTGATATCAATTGGGAGTGATTCATAATTGCAATAGAGCTGTAGGGTTGGGTCAGTTGGCATGTTGGCCTTGGATGGATCACACCTGTTCTTTTCAGGGAAGTACCTTGCATGTATGATGATGTCAACATCAGCAGCGAGTTGATCATGAGGGAAGTGGTCATGATGCTGTTTTTTCTCTATCACATATGATCTTTATCATTGTTTTTGCAATGTACTGTTACATGGATGTCTGTTGGTATAATCAGGGAAGGTGCAAGAAGGGGTGGTATCAATGCTCTATGCACTGACTTGCGTTTGTAAGTTCTATCACTGAATACTGCCTGATGGGCTGGTTGCTACAAATGATTGGCTGGGTCATCACCACAATAAAATGTTTCTCAAACAATTCTTAAACAGCATTTTTTCTTAGATTAGTTTGAGACTGCTCTGCTTGGTTTGAGACTTATTGGAGACACCATAAATTTCAGTCAGGGTCAATGTGCCCAAGTCATTTTTCCAGACTTTTTGAATAATTCTTTTGTAATAACTAGTCTCAGAAATAATTGTATTTTAAGGTTCTAATTTTTGTGTATGAATGTGTTCTTAAATTTGCTCATAACATATGAGCAAGCATAGCAAGCAAGCTCATCTAGATTTACTGTACCATATGACTGGTAGGGCACTGGGCCATGAGGTGTGGAAGCTGTATGGAATGTGTATAGGATGTGATATTTGCCACAGTTGAAGCTGTTGTGGTGGCTGTGGGCAAGGATGAAATGAATGGAGGTTGAGAAAGGAATGGGATGGTTAGTTGTTGTGGTTGTTTAACAAAACGTTTTGATGATTGAAGCTAATGGCAGGGTGAAGTGAATATTATTGGTTTGGTGGTGACAAGATAAGTGATTCAACAATGAGGATGTTGAAGTTGTGAATAGTTTGTGTCTGCTGGCTGCTGGAGATGTAGAAGCCATGGTGGGAAAAGTGTAGGGAAGGAGATAATCATGGAACAAGAAAAATATAAATGAATGATATGTGAAACCTGAAGGAATGGGCAGATTAACATGGTGATAGTTTTAGGGGTGTGGATTGGTAGGTAAGGAATGTATGAGGTTAGATTCATGATGAAACACTTTTCCTATTGATCAATGGGTATTTGTGAAGGGGAATTACAAGGGGATGTGTATATTATGGTGCAATAGTTGGTGGACAAAATAATTAAAAATTATGAGAACCATGATAGGGATAGCTGTAAAATCAAAATTAGAAATCGAAGAAATGATGTGACTATGATGGGCTGATAAGTGATGGAAAATATTCTAAAAAAATTGTGAGGACTGTGGTGATAAGTGAACTATAAGTTAAAAATCAAAATCAAGAATCAAATTTATGGAGTCATAGCAAAGTTTTCTTTTGTTGAGTGAGTCTTATAACTTGTGATGAATGTTGTATCCATTGAAACCTGCATCAGATTTGACTAAGTTGTTGCATGTTTTGTATGACAGAAAAAAATCATTCTTGATCAAGGCTTTGTCTTGTGTTGGAAATTAATACCACCTCTGTTGGTCCAAAATATGCTCAAAGCCTCTCTACATCATTCTCTGTCTGCCTTTGGTTGCCAACTTTTTCATTGTGAGAATATACTTGACCCCATAATCAACTAGATTTGAACAACTTCTTGACAAGGAAAAAAAGGTGAGGAGTGATTTCAAAATTCTAAAGAGGAAATAGTGGAAGTAATCTTTTATATTCTTTATTTTAATTTATGCTAACAAATAATCAGATGAATACTTTTCGACATTGATTCTCAGTCAATTTATGAGACCAATCAACAGCTGATGATGGAGAAGGCAATTCTGTTTGGACTCAGTTGGATTTGAGACTGCACAACAAACAAGAGGAAGCAGCTTTCAAATATTTTTCCCATGTTGTGCAGAAATAAGTCACCAGCAGTAATAGTCATCCTTGACTTTACTGGGCACTCAGTTGGTTGTGGAAAGAATGGATCAAACTTCATCATGTCATTTTTCAAATTCATGGTTGATTAATTTGATCTATTATTACCACCTACAGATAACTTTTTTGATGTGGCAGCACATGTTCAAAAAGCTGGGAACATGTTGTGTGCACACTCTCTCTGGGAAATGTGTTTCTAAGGTCGAAAATGTGGGCATTCCTTATTTTTCATATTTTCAATTGAAGGGGGTGTGGAGATAATGGCGTTTCAGGGGTAACAAAAGTGCTGCTAGTTTTGGAATTTCTTTGTGTATTAGATCCTCTTGTCAACCTGCCCCTTCCCTTATTTGAAATACTATTGAGGATTAAAAAAGCAAACCAGTGTACCAACAAGATACTAGCAGCTGACTGGTCAGTCATTGTCAGCCATTTTTGTCTATTTGTTGTTTGATATTTTAATCATGAAGGGGGGATGCACATATTATCCCAATTTTTGATGAGATAAATTTGGATGAAAACTGACTACAAAAAATGAATAAAGAGGAACCAAGAGGAATAAAGGGTGAATTAAAAAATAGATTCACTGTATTGTATTTGCATTAAATATCATTCTGTTGCAGTGTTCATTAGGACTTAGTATTGATAAGGAATGTGCAACTTGATGGACTTTCATTCCATTATCAAAACAACTGGAACTATGATGTAGATGTCTGCTTCCAAAAGATAATTTGGAAGTGGAATGGATTGCATGAATGCTCATGATTCAGCCATGATTGAATCAGTCTGAATCAATGTTGGTAGTTTCTGGCCCAATGAACAATGTCAACAACCAAACATAGCTTTTTAAAATTTGGTTGACATTTGACATGTTAGGGTTATGTTGTCAATATGTATTTAATATTGACTACTAAGTATTGCATTCAATTTTGAATTTTTACAGTGGGAAATGAAAGTCCATTTTTGTGCATGTGAGAGTCAGCAGTTTGAACGCATTGGTGTGTTCTAGACCAATATTCATGTTGTCCAATGGACCAAACCTGCTTTATTCCTTTAATAAACTTGCGCTTTAGGACAAAATGAGAAAAGATATGTGATGATATCTCTTTGTTTCAGGAAATCATTAATTGAAAAAAATACAAGAAAATTTGTCTTGAGCGATTTCACCCAGTGTATGGTTTATGTAATGAGTCAGAGTAAGTCAGAACCTCTTTTTTGACCTTTGTCACTTCATTATAGGTTCAAGAAGCTGTTTTAGACAAAAATAACAATACATTTGGTTTTCATGGGGTTCAAACGGAGTGCAATCTGGATAATTGATTTCTCAATTTCAAGCAAAATGTAAAAGAAGAATGTGCTGGAAACTGTTGTCTCTATTTCAGGAACTGTAAATGGAAAAACTCCAACTGCAGAAGGTTGTAATCTTATGAATAATATTGAATGATGTTGATGGTGAACTATCTGTGTTAGAGCAAAGTGCTTAATTGTGTCTTTGTCACATTCATGCTGATGTTAGCTATGCTGGAAATTGCACTGAAAGAAACAGGTTTTCACCCAAAATTGTCCATGAACCCAACCTCAAGAAAATTGGCTACCAACTGAAAGCTACTGATTATGGTTAATCTAATTTGTACTCTTCTTTTGAACTCCTCAATGCTGAAATGACTAGTTTTCCTGATGCTGTCATTTCTTGGATACATGATCATGAAGCATTAAATCACCCTGTCTGAGCCAAAAATGAAACGATTTCGGTTACCAGTTGTCCCATCATTTGGCAGACTAATTGCAATCTGAGACCACTCACACTAATAAAAAAGCTGTTATAATGGTGGAGTCAGGTATTGTGGATAATATCATCTGCCTTATTTTTTGAGATATAATCATCAAATTTTGATCCATTAATTCTAGACAAAACTTTGTCACTACAATTTACTACTTGAAACATGCAAATACCATAACCATACTTGCATTGAAACAATAATTTATTGTATGAAATCAAGTTGCTCAAGACAGCCACTACTAAGAAACTTTGGGATTTAATTACTAAGGAACTTTTAAGCTAGACTTTGACCATCTCAGAAAGAAATTGATTTTGTGGTGATGCTTAATTGCATTGGTACCCAAGAAAGAAAGTTGATAGAAAAAAAGATGAACAAAATATATTGATATTAAGGTGAATTGGTCATGTTGTGATTGGCTATAACTCAAGCTAGATGTAGAGTAATGACATCAACCATATTGTTATGATGAAAATTGTTGTTTGTGCCAAATGCCTGGTGAGTGAGCTTAAGAGAATGTAGGGGATCTACCTGAGATCTAGATGATGTGATTTTTATTGTTTTATTTTGGCTTGAAATGTCCATGGGGAAATGTACTAATCTCTGGTGAAATTCATATATGAACGTGCTACTGGCAGTTCATATTGTGAAAACCAAAGCACAACCTTGAAAAATGGACATTACAGTATTACTTGTTTTCGATCATGACAAAGTTACTTTTTTTACTTGATTTTTTATTCAAAACTCTATTACGCTTGTAATATAAGCAGGGGAGGAGGCTTTACGATTTTTGACAAACGGCTGAATAAAATGCGATCGTTGTGAAAACATTGTTTTGTGTCACGGAGTGCAATACTATCAAATACTTGCATACAAACCAGCCAGCGAGCAAATCGTTCCAATATTGATAATTTCATTTTTCGTTTCATCAAGAAAATCTCATCGCGAATATGCTCAACCCTGTATAAAATGTAACCTAAGCAAGCCTCATCCTCTTCAAAGCCCCCAAAAGAGCACCGCGATTATCCCTCCTCTTGTAAACCTTCGTCAACTTGGTGTCCTTCCCCAAAATACCATCATTCTCCACCTCCACCAACCTTGCCCCCTTTCCCCCCGGCAAATCAAATGCCCGATCACGGGGCTGCGCCGTCCTGGATGCGAATTCCATTTCTTCCAGAGGAGACGAATCACACATACGGCGTGGAATGTCCGAAATGCGGTAATAAGCTCCCAAAACAGGAGCAACTCCATCGGTGGCGGGTGAGGGGTCGGTGATGATTTCTTCACCTTCTTCGTTTAAAGATTTTCCTTTGCTTTGTTGGATGAAGAGGTTCATGAGTTCTTTTTCTTGGGCGGTGAGGCCCTTGAGGTTGGCTTGAACGAAGGATTCGTCGACTGGAAAGGCGGACTTTCCGAGCGCCTTGTCAAGGATGTTTTTGAGGCCACCGCGCTGAGTTTTATGTTGTAGATTGTGAAGTGTTCGTGATGTTCGTGATGTAATGAGTCAGTTAGGAAATAGGATAAAATATCCGTAATGATAGGTTGGAAGTTGGACGGGGGAACATGCGTGCCAATGCACCATGGCATCGAGGTTTTACAAAAACCGCACTCACCAATCTCAACACCAAATGCAAAGTAGCATCGTCCCCAATATTGTAATCATCCACGGTCTTCCCATCTTGCAATTGCTGTCCCCCGAAAATAATCCTCTGCTGCTCCGGAGGGATTCCCTCCTTTTCAGCGATTTTGGCCTTGACATCCTCGATGGATTCCCCTTCCTCCACTTCGATCGAGACGGTTTTCCCGGTCAAAGTTTTGACGAAAAGTTGCATTCCTCCTCGGATGTGAAGTGCGGTGGCAAGGGAGGAGGGAGGTGGGATTGTGGCGCGAGGATGGTGGAGGAAGGGGATGGCGTTGCATGATTGGGCGAGGTACAACGTGCTCGCGATGAGAATGCACAAGGGAGATTTCGGGGTTACCATTTTCAATTATTTCGCTGAGATGATGATAAATGCGATGCTACAATATTTCCATGAGAAAATACTGCTGGTCCGTCTGTAGATGTTGTCTAAGAGAGCCGAACGAATGAACCTTGTTGACTTCGCTCAATGCAGAAAATATTAATTATGATTTGATATGTTATGTTCGTCGTGAGTTTCTTTGCTTCACCCCGTCAACAGTTTGACCATCTTTTTTGCGCACGTTGTCTGAATATTATCCTCCACGATTGCAATCGTCTCAACATCAAGGTAGGATTTAAATTAATTCGTTTGGAGAATACGTCCATTTTTTATATTACCTTTATTTTTCAGTAATTTCTTAATTGATAGAATTCGATGCGATCCTTCCAGGTGTAACGTGGAACGTTTGTCAAGACCTCGCCCCATAAGTCGGTGATATTGTGCTTCACATGCAGTATGATAATAGATTTTTTATGTTTTGACAATAGTACCATAAGAAGAAGTAAATAATAATAATAATAATAATAATGATGATAACAATATAATAATAATAAAAACGATTGTACTGCATTGTGGCTATCTATTTTTCAGAATTCCTCGTATTGTTTCGCCTAGTACCATGGCATCAACCTCAGCAAACACCGCAACCGACGGCAACAGTGCACCAGAGTCGCCTTCGACCTCAAAATCGCCGCCCCCGACTGCGGGTCTCGATATCGGCCCTGAATCAGCCTTTTCCAAGGTCCCCTGGCCAGTTCGCCCCACCCCCGGAATCAACTATGATTTTATAGCATTGATGTACCTCGGAGGCTCGGCGTTAGCGGCATTCTTCTTCGTTTTGGAGAAATACATCCTGGCACCTCTGTTAGTGGAACAATCTGCACCAAACTCTACGATGGATGCAACAATCGCAAATGGTGACACTCTGCCAGCTCAGGATGGGGAGCAATGGAAGGAATTTGCCAGAGGAATGGAGGGGATGTACGTTGTATTTATTCCTTTTGCGCCGTGTTTAATTTGGAGTCTGATCGTGAGGTATTTTTGGATCAAGGAGGCGAAAATTTTGGAAGAAGAGAAGAAGAAAAATTAAACCATTGGAGATTATGTCTCCAGTAGATGGTGAAATATGGATGTAGTCACATTCAATTCTCATAGTGTAAACTCTTGAAGGGGGTCATAACAATCAAAAACGGCGCAGTAATGCAATATTTATGGGAGTAGTCTGATTTACATTAGCGGGAATGGGAAAAATTGAGTTCTTTGAGTTGGTTTTTTCATTCATACTACAAAGATCTGCAAACACCCTGGCTCCCAGAAAGCTGAACTTGCTCTGGAGATTTTTTCGTTATTCTTTCATGCACGTCAGGAAGATTTGTAGGAATATGAATGAATGTTTATCTAAATTTCTGGTGAACAGTGTAACAAAATTATCGTTTTCCCTCGAAGAAATTGTCAACCAAACATCTTCGTGGGGTCATGGTATTCTTCGATTGCTTTGCGAGGGCCTTTTCGACGGCTAGAAATTAAACCAGCAATTAACATTTGTAATGAATGCATGGAATCAGTAATCTTTCTCCATGATCGACGACAGAAAGCCTTGAGCTTTTGAAACCTTCCGATTTCCATTTGGGCCTCGTCTTCGACGGTGATATAGAGACCATTGCAACTACTTTTCTCATTATTTTTCACTCCTTTTGTAGAGACGTGGAAAGGAATATGCTTGGCATCGTCGATGTTGTCATCGCTCTCGGATAATTTGCGGAATTTCGGCGTGTTGACCATGAAAAGATCATAAGGAAAAACATCCGGAACGCAATTCTCAGCTTCGCCGTGCGGGCACCACAACGGCATTTCTTCGTCCTTTTGGAAAATACTCCAATTCCTTCCAGTTTTGTCTGGGTCATTAAAGTCATAAACCTTATGCCAATTGTTATCTCGTGGTTCGAGATTTGCCGCGATCATAGATTTGTGGTGACCGGGATAGGCTCCATTGAACGAAGCGAACCTCATACCGGAGCTGTTTTCGATGGTGGGCTCAGTCTTGCAATGCAAGTAAAAAGTGCACATTTCACAGTCACGGGTGCGGAGTTGCTTGCAAGCAATCGTGAAGGTGCAATTCGTGCAGTTCCTGACGAAGATGCTTTCGCTCGACGCTCCGATGAATATTTTGGAGTTGGTTACGTCGTCGATTTGAACTTGATCGCAGTAGTCCAATAAGAGGATTTCGCAGTGGCTGCAATCGGTGATGATAAATGGTTGGCCTTGGATGGAACCAGGTACTTTTACTAGTTTGGCCGAATCCCTGCAAATGAAATCACGATGCGTATAGAAGAGGATCGTCATTATTAGTGACGAGTACGATGCCAAATGAATTCCTTTTTCACAATCATCATTAACAAAGCACTCACATGTCCCGCATTGTGTACTGCGTCTCCATCTCATACTTTCTGTATTGAGACCTGTTGGTGAATACCGTTCCGTCTGTAGCAATATACTTCATGGTTTAACAAGTGCCAACTAACAGGATGACGAGAAAGTGAAAACTTTGGAAGTAAACTGCATCATTGAAGAGAAAAAACAATTTTTCTTTGCAGGGTTTAAATTTACGGTTTTACATCCGTTGTTTTTGTGCCATCAGCATTGACTGTGTTGTGCCCAAGAAAACGTTTCTTAAACACGAATTCGTCGAAAAACGACAAAAGTCAAAATTTCTCAAGCTTTGTCACAATAAACACTCTGCAGGACCACGAAATGAAGAAATCGAATGTGTAAGTCACAACTGGAGCGCAGCTGTAGGAAATTATGAAGCGTGGCGATACGCTTACCTCAAAGTTTGATCTAGCGAGCTCATGCAACAAAGACCCTCTCTATCTGGACTCCAATCAAAGCTGACGATTGGTTGAGTTGAAATAACTCGAGAATTCAACAACTCCACCGATCCAGCGACCCCAACAGGCGCTCCATCCTGTCGATGCTTTCCTACTCTTTGTTTTGGATAATGGTATTTGTAAATGTTGAATCCACCATTTCCGCCTCCAGTCATGAAAATGTCTCGATTCTGAGGCAAATGTTTGGATATCCAAACTGTACTTCTATGTGCACGTTCCGAAATGAAGGGAAAGCCATCAGTCGAGTGTTGAGTTCTCATGTCATAGCAACGGAACTTGCTTTCCAGGGTAGTGACGACGACTTTATTCATATGAATATCTGGACGGTCGAACTGGACTGATGTGACTCCATTTTTGCAGTTAGTCTCCCAGCGCATCATATTCGTGCGCAAATCAAAAAGCTTGACGTCTCCGTTGTCGAACCCAGCAAGGACAGATCGTTCCTCCCTATTGTGAGAATCGCCAAACGCTACTGCCCAACAATCACGAGCGCTCGTTGACTTATCTGGGTCGAGTGTGACTACGGCATAATCCACTCTGGGATCCCATATTTTGACAGATCCATCATTGCCTCCAGTTACAATTTCTGGCGCCCCACCAATACAACAATTTCCGCCGATTCCATCAATTGCATTCACTATGCCAGTGTGAGCACGTATTGAAAAGATTTCACCTCGTTGCTTTGTGAAATCAAATATATTCTCTTTTGCATCATCGGGAACAGGCTTATAACACTGTTCCAAGTCTAAGATAGTCAACTTTCCCTCGTAGTCGCCCATTGCAAGATGCTGGTTTTCAATTCTACTTGCGCCGAAAGTTGTACATTTTATTCCATGCGGACGCAATGCGAGATCCTTGTATACTTCTTTAGTGCCATCGCGCTCAAGCTCGTAGATGCGAAGAGCTCCTTTGCTCCCGGGGCTAATGCCGGTGCAAACTATTCGAGCTGATCGCGGTATCCATTTTGTATCGTGCGGAGTAAATCCCAGCGACTTTGCGTTGATAGATGGAAACGAAGCAACTTCAAAGTTTGGAGAAAGCTCCGACAAAGCAAGACTTTTCATTTGAAACCATACTCACTTTGCTGGTGTACTCAATCATTTGAGGTGCGTTGGTAGTATTCATCGTGCAAGAATTTATTTTCGCAGGTATTTTTGATCGATCGATGAAAAAATGCTGGGTGCATCACCAAAGACAGTCGCGATAGTGCTGGGGATGAGAGTTAAAATAAAAACACAGAATGAAGACGGGACCTTCAAATTCGAAATTTAAATCCATTTTTGACCTCAAGTTTGGGATTTCCAAACCAGCAACAACCATCAACCGTCTCACATAAAAAGCAAGATGGATGAACTTCAATTCATCGTTGAACGCCTTAGTTGTGCGCCATTCAACAAGCCTTTCAGAGCGGTAAGATATGAATAAGAATGATAGTCTATGTCTGTTAATTGACTTTTCTATCAAACTCGTTCAAATATTTGTGTTACAGGTTGACTTTGACGAAAAATCACCAAATGAGCACTTGCAAATCCTCTGCGATGTCCTAAAAGAATATGATTCAAACATCAGATTGAAATCATCATCTCGCGATCAAATTACAGACTGCATTGTTCAGTTCTTGCAGATCCATAAATGCGACTGTATCCCAAGCTGCGACAACGACGAACTTGTTCATTTGATCGATGGCATCAGGCAAGGCAAAAAGAAAATTATTTACCCCATCCTTTATTGGATTTTGTCAAATCATGAATATTTGACCAAACGGTCATACTTATCCAGCTTTCTCATGCCAATCAATGTGCCAGTGGAGTATCTGAATGAGGTAACTAATCCTAACCTCGAGGAATTAGTTGATGTATACAAGGAGCTGCAAGTGGAGTTCGTTGAAACACACAAACAATACGAAGCGACAGCATCAAGTGAAATGCGTCAAATACCTGAGATTTTTCAAAGCACAAAACAGCTCGGGTCGATAAAAAAGAATCTCCTCAAGAAAATTGAACGCGAAAAGTCGCAGAAGGGAATGAAGGAGAATTTCCAACAGATCCTCGAGACTGCGAATAAGATGAGAGAAGCTCGCGAAGACGAAATTCGCCTTGAAGAGCAGAAGATTGACCAAATCCAATCTATGGCGATCGCCGATCGACGGCTAAAACAGGTTCACCACATTTATAATGTTCTCGGCAATGTTGTAACCATTGAAGAATCATCTATTGAGGAAGTTCTGACTCGATTGGAAGAAGAATCAAGAAAGTCTGTGAATAAAATAGAAAATGAGTTAATGAGCCAGCGACAGGAGTTGGAGCTCAAGCTTCATCAAACTCAAAAGGAACTCGCTGGGTTTATTAGCAACGACGTTGATATGGAGCAAATGGAAAATCTTGTCAATGTGCTTGACGATGAGTTGGCAGCCAGACGCCAGGAACTCGAGAGCTTCAATCGCGACAGAAATGCTGTGAACAGGTTGGCGACGTTCAAACAGGTAAGTGGTTTTACAACCAATGCTTGCATTCATATACTGACAAAAGCGAAAAAAATATTATGAGTTTGATTCTTACACCATATGCTACAACTGAATATTGCTGACTGAAGCACGTGAATGTTGCAATAGCGAAGCTCCAAGCAAAAGAAGAGGCTTTGAAAAATAAACAAATGGAACGGGAACTTCTCATGTCGACGAATCAAAGCATTCTCACCTCCATTGAACATGTGGACAGAACGCTTGAAGATATGCGCCGGCCGGATGGTACTTCGATAAGCCAAAGCGAGTTCAAAAAATTTCAAGATGGTTTAGCTGTTAAAAGGAAATGTCATGAAAATTCCAAGATTGAGATTGATTCAATTGAGACAGAGTTGTTGGTTCTAGAAAACACGGCGAAAATTCTGAAAAGTCGTCATCATAACCTCGAAAAATTTCTCAAGAAGCAAGAGGAGAAAGCAGGAATCCTTGGTTTCAGATATACACACAATCAGCTGGAAGATGCGTGTAAACAAACTTCGTTGTTGAACGAATTAAAAAGTCAAACATTGCAAGAGATCAGTGAAATGGTACAGAAAATTGCTCTCACATTAGAGGACAAGAAGAAACTCTTGGAGCCAAAGGTAGGCGGCTTCGGTGGAACTTTGTTTCGCTCGTCTTTTATACCTAGAAAAAATTTCGTCATTCAAATGTTTTCCAATCATAGGTCAATCAACTAAAGCAGGCAAGGCGACAATTCCAGGAGATTGTGGAGAGATACAACAATAAGAAATCACGCTATGATAAACTTGCTAACAAACTGGTGAATAACAACAAAAAATTGGAAAATGAATGTTCCCGGCTTAAGGCGTTGTGGTTAGAAAAGGACAGAAACTACCATTTGCTTCTTGCTTCCGATGAAATGGTCTCTTCAAAGCTCGACACTGTGACAATGGAAGACGCCTGGAGAAGTGGAGAAGAATCATTTCTTCCGGACTTTGCTTGCTTGAAGGATTTCTACGAGAGCAAACTCACGCAACTACAAGGACTGTCAATGGAACTTCGCAAACAACAAAGTTGTTTGACAGAAACCGAAGCACCCAGTTCATATCAGAAAGTTATGTTCTCCAATCTAAAGAAACTTCTTCATCTCAAACTGAAGTCGCAATGCGAAAAACCACCAATCGATGATGTTGGTATTTTCGAGGATATGCTGTACAGTAAACAGTAAACTTTTTATTAGAGGTTTAACAAATGGTCAGAGAAATGTAACTAATCCTTTTTTCATTGGGATCATTTTGCCGTTTGTTTACGTACAACTGAAGATTTTTGTTGTCGTCGAAACATATCCAATCATTATTTATCATAAGTTGATACCCCACTCTAGGAAGCTTACTTTTGATGAGATACTGTACTTTCACAACAGGGGCCCTTAAGTCCTCAAAGGCCCTATGAGAACAATCCATCTGCACGCTTATCTACCTAGTCAACTACACATCTTGCATATCGCGTGATGAGATTCCGTATTGCTGAGCCATTCGCTCAAGCTCTATCTGAAAGTTACTTTTTCTTGTTGCTAGTTTTGCCCTCAATTGAACCACCTTGGCATCGATGTGATGAAATGTTGCCACGATGTAGTGAAGGTAAAGCCATCTAATGATAGGTACCAAAAACGATATTGAGAATACAACGATGAGCAACGTATACACATTCATTGCTTGATTGGATTATAAGAATGGAAGAGCTACTGTTAGAAGGAATCCGAGAACACTACATTCAAAATTTAAAATTCAACGCACAGATTATGGAGCCGCTTCCACTTTTAATCTACAAATGACTAAAATAGAGACATCATCTCAACTGAAGTGATCTATCGTGACCATTTTTCCTGATGGTAATCGTCAAACAAGATGCAACATCATTCATCAAACAAGATACAACATCATCCAACATCCCCATCCAACTCCGACTTCGTAGTTTGTCAAAACATTTTTGAACGCCCTCAAAGCGAAGCAAGTAAGAATTAGATATAGGAATTGGAAGTTGCGGACAGTCAAATTTCTTTCTTCATTGGTTTTAGCATTGTCGCCATTGTGAATATGCTTATGGTCATTCCAGCATCAGAGCCCAGCGACGTCGTCGTCCTATCATACCCTAATGTAATTATAAAGAATATTGAATGTTAATAAGAATCAATGGAGGAAGGGTGATTTTTTATCA
>JALLPE010000764.1:0-14804 GCA_036940025.1 Conticribra weissflogii | reverse complement strand
AATAGTGACATCAGCTATTCCAGTTAGCCATTTTTATATTAAGAGATGCCCTTACCATACTTATTTTATTTTTACGATGTTATTATTTACGATGAAAGTTTTCATGAATTTTGGATTGAGATCTATTATTTCACAAATCACTTGCCCTTGATACCGAAACCATGACAGATGTATCGTTGAGTCCAGTCTACCTCCAGCCTATCATCAAAGGGAAGTCAGACTATCGATCATACCGCCCACTTCTTCTACCATATCCCATGGCCGATGGAGGAAAAGTCGAAGATGGACGAAACGACGATCGCAGTGGTCTTACAGTGATCCTCGTCCACGACCAAAACTCTAAACACTTTGCCGCATCTGTGTCTGTAGCTTCTGGTGCTTCTGCCGACCCACGTGCTTTACCAGGCATTGCTCATTTTTGTGAAGTGAGTCAATTTTTTCTTTTGCAGCTTTTTCAATAAAAATCCATCACTCTCTTGAGAGCTCTTGATTATTTTTCCACCTCAGCACATGTGTTTCTTAGGAAGCAAAGCGTATCCAAAAGAAAACGAATACAAGCAATTCCTCTCTCTGCACGGTGGGAAATCCAATGCTTCGACCAGCGCATCTCACACAACCTATCAATTCGACGTTTTGGCCGATTATGGCGAGAAAGCTCTAGATATATTTAGCAACTTTTTCATTGCGCCGCTATTCACTATATCAGGAACCGAGAGGGAGGTCCATGCAGTAGATAGCGAAAACAGCAAAAATTTGATTAATGATGGGAGGAGGAGATGGCAGGTTCTGAAAGATTTGGCAGATAAAAATCACCATTTTTCTAAGTTCTCCACTGGGAATAAGAAGACTTTGCCTGCTGCCTCCACAGATTCGGGAGACGATGCTTCTTCCCCCACAAGGGATGAATTAGATGAAATTCTTCGCAGCATCGACGATGGCGAATACGATGATCACGACAAAGCAAATTTTGTTAGAGCAGTTCTTCTTGCTTTTCACAAACGTCATTATCGTCCAATAAACATGACAGTGGTGGTAGTTGGACCCCAATCTCTGGACGAGCTCGAGTCATGGGTAGTTCCTAGGTTTGGCAAGATCCCAGATCGTTGGCTAGTAGAAAACGAGGAATCCGTTGGGGGTGCAACGGAGGGGGTACGAGTCGAAAAATGGATGAAAATGCAAAAAGCTGCAGCAAAGTTGATAAGTGACGCTGCGAATGATGCCCCACCGGTATCAATCAACGCTAAAAAAAAGCCAAGCTTTCGCTCCTCATTTCGACCACAACTTCAGGGTGGGAAGTGGCCTGTTTTGGTGACAGTCTTACCTTGTAAGTTACCGGTTTGTGCAGATAATGACGACTAGATCTGCTTCAATTTATCGATCAAGTCTAACATCTCTGCTCTTACCTTTCGTTGTTTGCATAAGTGAAATCTACAAGAACCCTTGTTCTTTATTTCCCCTTACCACCAACATGGCATGTCCCTGACCAATCCCCAACACGCATCTTATCTCATCTATTTGGGCATGAAGGGCCGGGAAGTCCATTTGCGTTGCTGCAAGATGCTGGTTTAGTTACATCTCTCAGTGCAGGCAATCGAGTGAGTGCACCAGATCAAAATCTCTTTCAAATACAAATGAATTTGACTGCAGACGGTGAAGACAATTGGAAGGAGGTTGTCAGGGTGCTGTTTTCCTACGGTCGTCTAATACGCGACTATGCAAAACAGTCTCTGGCACCTCATACGGGAGAAGCAGAACGCACAACCTGTGCGGAATACAAAAGAAATGCCCTTTTAGATCCACTTCGTCGTATATGGGATGAGGTGGCTATTCTTGATCGTATGCGGTTCGATCAAACTTCTCCTGGTCAAGTATATTCTTTCGCGCCTGCCGTAGCGCAGAGTGCATCAAAGTACGGCACAACACATTGCTTATCTGCGGGATCTCTGTTGAATGAAAACGGCTCTACTCTCCCATTACGAGAATTATTGGAGTTTTGCGAGAAAATTGTTCCCGAGAATTGTTTTGTTGAGCGAACCAGCAAGGGTGCGTGGGCAGAAGCAGAGGCCTTTTTTAAAGGAAATAAAACAACAAAGAGCAATGGGTTTGGCTTCGGGAAACAAACAGAGAAATGGTATCAAACAGATTATTACGTTTCTCCAATCGACGACGAAGACGTTCGTGGATGGAATGGAGATATTGACGTTAAATGTATAGCCTTGTCAGTAGATGCACTTCATTTGCCAGAACCAAACAGGTACATCCCGAGATCGTTGGAACTTTGTCCTGATCTTCCAGAAGACGCAAAGAAAGGACCAAGAATCGAAAAACCCATCGACCCTCCAAAATTGATCGTAAATAACAGAGCAACGGGTGAGATTTTTTAATTACTTGTTTTTCCACAACCTTGACAAGATGTTTTTTCACAACTTGTTACTGCTTACTTGCATTGAGTATTGAACAGGCCGTCTATGGTGGAGGCTTGACGATCGTAAGGCTTCATTTCAGTTATGAATTTTCCCACAATAACTGTTAAATTGATCTCATTTTTATTCTATTCAACAGGATATGCCCTACCGAAGGCATCATTGAAGTTTCTAATCAGGACTGCCAAGGTTGAACACAGGCCGACAACTGAGCTGCAATGGGAGTATGACGCTTTAGCAGCAATGCGATCGAACTTTGTGACTGGAATTTTTGCTGACAGTTTGGCTCAAGAGACCTATGACGCAGATTTGGCTGGTTTGGGCTGGTCACTTTCCAAATCTTCTTCGGGATATACGTTGTCATGTCATGGGTATTCAGATCGACTTTCTCATCTTGCTCTCAAACTGCTTAGTGATTTCTGCGGCGACTCCTTCATCAAAGAAACTCATTTTTATTCTACTCAAGATAAAATTGTTCGAGGCCTTGAAAGCTATTTTGAATCACGTCGTGCAGATTCTCTTGCGGTGTATTACAGAGATTTACTTTTAACCTCGAGAAGTGGCGGTGTCGAGGAAAATCTAGAATTTGCAAAGGACTTGTCGATGAAGGATATTGTTGATCATCATCGCAGTGTCTTGACAGACGAAGACATTTTCGTCGAATGCCTTTACTCAGGGAATGTATCATCCAAAGAGGCAAAGAATTTTTTCCATCAAGCGATGGAAATCATTGGAAAGACTTCAAACGAAAAATCCTCTAACTTTAGAGGCTGGGTACCAGGTAAGTCTGCATTGATGAAATCTCATTGTCCAATTTTTACAAAAATTGATCTGCCATTAATCTCTTCAAATATTAGGGCCTTTTGAAAGACGGCTGCCATCCGGCGAAGACTTCGAGCTTCACTTTCAATCGAAGAATACGAAAGAAGAAAATGGTGAGGTTATCTTTTGACACAACCACTCCGTAATGCAGAATAGAGTACACCTGATCCGAATATTGACTCGTCCTTTAGGAGCTGTCATGGTAACATACCAATCACAGACGGAAGGGTTTAAAGGGAAGTCGCTTTCATCAAAAGAAAGCCTGCGGCTGAGTGCCACCATCCGTTTAATAAGCACCATGTTGAGGGAGCCATTTTTCAACGAATTGCGAACGAAGCAGCAGCTAGGTTACATTGTATCTTCATATTATGACCTTAATTTTTCGTCACAGCAATCCACATCTTCCACTACTCCAGTTGAATCACTTGTCCTCTACGTCTTAAGTCGAAACACCAAACCCACTGAAGTTATTAATAGAATTGACGATTTTCTGATGAATTTTAGGTCTCGTATGGCTGACATGACTTCTTCTGAAATAAAGACCTTCGCTGATTCACTCGCCGATCAATTGACAAGACCGATTAGGAAGGTAAGTGGGATGGATTTTTGATTTCCTTCTCTCTCAAGAACACTTCAAATTAAATAGATTCTCTTTTTTTCGTAGCTTGGTGACGAGGTAGGGGGTCATTTCTCAAAGATTCGGAGGTTTGCGCCTGAAGTTGTTGTCGACGGAAGTACACGCGAGGTTGACAAACTTCCGTGGGATAACGCTGATGTATTGGCGGGTTTTGTGCGAACTCTTAGTCGGGACGATATCTTGAACGTGTGGGATACATTAGTGTTCAAAACAGAATCTCGATCCAGGATTGTGTCGTATGTTTATGGTAACACATTTCCTATGGATACACCGTTGAAAGTACGTACTGGCAACGACTTGACAGGAAAAGTCGTTAAAATATCGACCACAGAAGAGTTGTTGCACGAAAGAAAGTTCTTGATTCCGTATGAACCTAACGAACGAGGAATTTTTGTGAGGACTTTTTGGGGCAAACACAGAACAAAATTACGATATGCGTCGGCGGCAACAGCAGTTGTAGGCGTTGGTTTGTGGGGATTGACTATGACGAAGAGAGATCAGCTAAAGAAAAAGACCAATTGAAATTGTACACATGATTCCAGGTGCCACCATCCATCAGTAACCACTTTAGACAAACTACTGATGATTCATTAGCGAAATATAATGCGATAAAAATGATTATCCTATTTTAATCTACTTGTGATAACAGCAGTCTCTTCTACAGTCTAGTCCACTTTCGAGGTTTCGATCGTTCCGCCCAATCAAAAGTAGTTGGCATTGCTTTCATCTTCGTCATCAATGATGTTAGTCGTTTATGCCAGAACAGCCAAATTTCATTTGGTTCTGTACCGGGCCCACATAAGTTTTTCATTTCATAAGGATCCGCAACTAAGTTGTACATTTCATATTCCACAGTGTCACCCTCAACAGTGAAGTATACCGCATATTTCATTGTCGCGCTACGAATGCATCGAATGAATCCAGGAACATTATCAGGAGCTAGTGGTTCATCGAAAGTAAATAGAATTTCATCACTTTCCCCAGCATTGTCAATTGATCCATCTCGCAAAAACGATACGAGAGATTTTCCGCGGTAATCATACCGAGAACAATCAACGCCAGCTAATTCAGCGATGGTAGGAAGGATGTCTATGGATGATACCAATCGATTCAAAGTACGACTGATTGAAACTTTGCTTTCAGTTTTTGCCTCGTCGAACCAATCTAAGGGGTAGTTGATTACAAAAGGAACGCTTATAGTCTCCTCATAACATTGCATTCTTTTTTCTCTCATGCCATGGCTTAAGGCAAGTTCACCATGGTCTGATGTGCGTATGAGAATTGTATTTTCCATTCGCCCAGTTGACTCCAGTGCGTTCAGTAATGATCCGATTTCGGCGTCAACAACCTTATGTAGATATGCATAAAAACGAAAATAGCGCAGTGCGTCACTACACCTCGAATTAGGACGATTCCGTTCGCCAATCTTCTCCGCAAGATTGTTTTGTTGCTCCTGTTCGGTGGCATAACAAACATCGGGCAAATCCCCAAATACAGGATCGGTTTTCATAATAAATTGGATAGATGGCTTCTCGGTCAGGTCGTCACAGTGATTATGTGGTAGGTCCATTTGCAACTGGTCAAACTCAGTCGGATCGTAACCAGTCAATTTGAAAAACTCTTCATCAGAGAGGCTGGAGAAATAAGATGAAGCCCAAACATCATGCGGATTGACAAGAGACACCACCAGAAAAAATGGTTTCAGTTTCGCATCTTCTTTGTTGCACTTTTGATGTCTATCATTCTTGTCATGTAGAGAGTGCTTTGCGAGAAATTCGAAAACAGACTCATCGGACTCTTTCATGAGATGATCACCGATTCCTTCCATTTTGCAATTTTCTGTATCTCCATCCATCTTTTTTCCTAGATGCTGCATTGCCACATCGAATTTGCCTTTTTCACCCCTCAAAAATCTACCATCATGATTGTATTTCCATCCCCCGCCCAAAGTCGAAGATAGAGATAGCGAGTGACCTGCATCGGGGGGATTCCAAGAAGAGGTGGCACCATACCATTTCAGGACGTTGGGTGGATGAGTTGGGTTGACATTGCGCGAAGTTGGGAAGGGAGGGGTCAAGTGCCATTTCCCTTTCCATGCGACATCATAATTTGCGGATGAAAGCAGTCTCAAAAGATTTGGTCTTATGCCCATTTGATGAAGTGGAGGAGCATTTTGGGAAGGATAGGTTGTTGTACCGCGGTCTGTTTTGGGATCTAAAGCACCCGGCGTGGTTACGACGCCGTGCTCGGAAGGATAAGAGGAGGTCAATATCGAAGCTCGGCTAGGACTGCATTCCGTTGTTGCTGTGAACGCGTTTGCAAAAACAGCCGATGATCTTCGATTTTCGCCACCTGAACTTAGGCGGTCACAACCGATGAGACGATCATAATGAGCCGTCAAATTATTTTCAGCCCATCCGCAAGGCCAGTGCTTGTGTGATCGCTCTTGGTCGGTCAATAAGAGGACTATGTTGGGTTTTTCTTGAATCATGGCGTCATGTCCGTTCCCGTGTTCTTACATTTTTTTAATTTTTTTTAAGGCTGCAATATCAAAATATTTTCGGGCTCACATATCGAAAGGAGCCAGCCCGATGGAGTAAAAAGAACATGCGGTGACGTCCCTCTGGACGAAAAACAATGTATGTACGTACACTTTTTCCCGGCGCACGATCCAAGCAGAGTCAGGATTCCTTGAGTACTTCAGCTGCCTATCTAACTCTCAACATGACGAAAGTGAATTCGTCCGCATCCGCCTCAAAGCCAAGCACCTATGAACAAAATGGCACCGCCACCAGCCGACCCAAAATGAGCCCATTCGCCGAATCGGCCTATGCCTTTGCCACCAGGTCCGAATCCCCACCTCGCAACTCACTTTTTGACAGGTTCAGATCAAGATCCTCTCGAAGTACAGTCGACGGCCAAAGCAACAACGTTCACCGCGGAATTAATGACTACGATCTCCTCTACTACCAAGATGATACATTGCAGGCTGCGGCTGTATCACACGCCGCCGCTCCTTCCAACGGCCAATATTTTGCCAGTACAGGGACCATCCAACACGCAATCCCCCAACCGCTTGCCGGGGCTTCCGTCTTCATCATTACCAACACCTCCAAATCGGATCATCTCGGAAATAAGCACACTCTGAAAATAATGGAGGAACGAGAAGCCATCGGATGTACTATACAAAACATGGGAGGAAGATGGGTAGCGCGTATTGACGATACAAATTTATCTGGAAATACCAATGATTTACCCAATTCTGGTAACATTACTCATGCAATCTGGCTTCCTGGAGATGGAAAAGAAAATTTTTTCGCAAAGAAGAAAAATAAGCTATCGCAATTGTCCAACGAAGCCCTGCTCAAACTATCAACCTGCCAGGCTATGGATATTCCTATTGTTAAGCCCAGCTGGTTGCATCAAATTGGAGAGTTGCGGCCCGATCAGCATTGGAGTGAAGTAGATGTGGGAAAACACGTTCCTTCCATTGTTCACGCATTGGAGAAAAAGAATTCAAAATGGCGTGGGCATACTCAGGTGAAAATGCCGCCAACGCAAACAAAATCTCGCAACTTGGGGAGTGTCGACAGTCGGAGAGACGAAGCGTCGAGGCTCAGTGCTTCGATTGGAGATACATTTCAATCTCTATGCAAAGAAAATCCAGATTTGATGGAAGAAGAAGCAATCAAGAGAGCCTGTGAACTAAGCATGTTGGATTTTGCCATAGTCCACCACACAATAACGCCAAAATGTGCGACGTCTGAACGCGGGTATTCCGTCATCAACGATGAAAGAGGCATAACTGGAGAGAGCGCGTATGATATTTTGCAAATCGATGAACGTTCTACCGCAGAAGAAATAAAAGTAGCTTACAAACGACGTGCGTTGGAGACTCACCCAGACAAAGGCGGAAAACCTGGGGAATTCGAAGCAGTGGCGCGAGCCTATCGGATTTTACTTGCAGCCAATTCTGATAGTGCGCTGAGTCCAGACAATAGTTTTGAAGAGTGTGCAACTGGATCACTGAAAAGTACGTCTCATTGGGATTGTGAGTTGAAAGAACACCGTAACCTTGTGAGAGAAATGTACCAAAATCACGGTCAAGATTTGGATGCCAACATTGCGAAGCAGAATATTGCATTGGAAAGGTTGGGATTGCGTTACAGAGATGTTGGTACGAAAAATCGGAATGAGAAGAATGAATTGATTCGCAACTCCTGCTTTTACTTGAGCCTGGCTTCCAGTTACCTTGCTGGGATTGGAGCATTCGCTTTCAATGAAGGGGAGGTATCTAGTGATGAAAGCGATGAGGGAGACAGTGATTTTGATGAAGATTACACTTCTGATGAAATTGACAGGACTTTGCTCCGTGAAGCAAATGGTGCGCTCGTTATGGAAACAGCCTTGACTCTGAAAAGGACAATAGAAGCTCGCGTACTATCGGCACATCCGGAATGGGCTGCAAAGGGAATAGTCGGGGAGGAAGTGGAGGGTGAGATTGTTTGAAAACTTCTGCGTGACTTTTTACTGATATCTCAGCTGAACTCTTTTTCCTTGTCGTTCGTTTTTTGTGATTGATAGCTTTTTCTGATTTTCTCGTGTATACACTTGAATCTCAGACTATAATTAGTGATTGGGCGGTAGTAGTATTCGATACGAGCTCGGGATTCGTCGACATTTACAGAGGGAAAAATTATAAAGACGAAGCCGAAACGAACGAGAACGGCTTTGTGGGATGCATACTGAGTGAGGCCCAGGCAGCTTCGAATACTCTCACTTTGCGGTATACCCCTGGACACTACCAACCATTAGTTCCAGTAAATCGAGATTCGGCTCGCCCGTCACTTGTAAAAATAATTCGTGCATTAGAGGAAGCCGGTGTTTTGTACGTGATAACCGACGGCGGAGCCGAGTAAGATTAGGTAGAAATAATATAGAAAACTATTCATATTAATGAGGTGCCTATTCTTTGAAGTTTATAATCGCATGCAATTTTTTCCGTAGTTCTTCGCCGCCTTCAAAGATTTGTGAAGGCTTTCGCAGTTGCCTGGCGGAAAAAGACTGCACTTGCGTTAGTTTGTTATTGTTGCTTGTAAACGACATATTCATACGGCATTCCTAGGAACAGACTAAACAACTCGTACGCTACAATATAGATGCAAACAAACTTAATTTGACTTCTTCTTGCCATTGGGTAAATCAACGTTCAAACAAAATCTGTGACAGATACAACCATACTCTATACAACATACGATTCTTCTAGAAGGAATGCTTGAGTGAATTCATGTGAAACTATGTACCGGTGGATTGATCATGATGGGATTGTACAATAATTCAGACAGGCGTTGGCAGTAGTAAAAGACAAATCGGCGAAGAGAGGTAAATCTACGGACGAAGTCCATCAAATGCAACTGCCTTGAGTTCCCTTTCCGAAACAATTTTCTTGTCTTGTAATTCCTCCTCCTTGCCAGCAACACATGATGCAGTGCCTAACAATATATGGTCACTGCCCAAGAATCCATCTTTCTTCGTCCAGACAGTGCCAAGACTGCAAAGATGCAACTCTCCTTTCAATTTCACCATATCACGATCTAGAGACATGGAAGAATAGGTTCTAAAACCGGAATAATCCAAGTCTTCATTGGCTTTGCAAGCTTCACGAAAGTGAATGGCTTTCATGATGAGATTGTTGGTGCTCTGCATTTTCTGAAGCTCTTCTCTCTGACGATCCATTGCCTCAATCGCCTTGACTTCAGCTGCTTCCTTGCGATTTCTCAAATCTTGAAGCGACTCGGTAGTCCAAACGGGGAAAGTCACGTAGATCCTTCCAGCAGGGAGCGATGCATCATTTCGCTGAATCGTCTTCGGGACATCAAAACCACAAATGAGCGCACCGGCCGATGCATTGCGTCGCCAAATCATTTCCCAGACTCCGTGCTCGAGGTCGACTTGTTGAGACCCAGCCAGGTCGACGTATTGGCCTTTGCGGAGGACAGTCAGCTCTTTTGCCCCAGTGGAGAGCTGAGGGTTCGGGCCGTCGGCGCCGGGAAGCTTGGGGTGAGAATACGAAGGTCCCTCTCCGTGCAGTTGAAGGAGCAAACCATCAATGCCGAGACGATGCGAGTTGGATGAACCGTCGGCAATGTCGAGATGGATTTTGAGCATGGCATTTTCTTGGTCTTGTGCGAATTTTGCGATGGAAGGATTTACCTTGTTGATTAATCCGAGCAAAAAGGCATTGCTCGGAGCGGCTCCGAGAACGATTGCAAGAGTAGACACGAGGCAAAGGTTCATGGTCTTGTGACGGACGCGTTGATTGGCGAAGGGTGGAGTTGATGGCAGCACAGCAACGACGGAAAAGAAAATCCTTTTTGAAATGCGTCAAAGCGGATTTCAAATTACGCTCTCGGCGGATTGTGATTCGTTTTATGTGAAGCAAGTATGAAGGAAAGCCAATGACAACTTCTATGCGTTGTTATTCTGACTATCGGCAGTGACTGTGGCGGAGTCACACAGGACAAGGCAGGGAGCGGGGATGAAACTACCACAACAGGATATTGTTGATCTCGCTTGCTCCCGGCATCAGAAATCTTTCACCGGCATGACTTGGATGTTTTGGAAAGGAAGGGGGGAAGTTCTGCTTTGATGTTTTAAAGTTTCAAGTAGGAATCACTAGAAATCAAATCTATTGGCATCACTTCACGGAGATATTCGGCCATGTCACGAGGTGACAGCAGTGACAACGACATAAAAAAGCGCGTCAATCATCGCAAAAATTCTTTTAAGAACGCACTTATAAGCATAAGAACAGAAAAAAATTAAACCATTTTGGGTTATCCTGTTACGTACAACATACACTAAATATTTCATCTTCTCTTTTACATCCCCACCAGAAAGTGCGATTGCAATGCGTGTAGATCATGACAGAAACACAAAAATCCAAACTACAAAAATGAACAAATTTAACTCATGTTCTGGCATCAACGAGAATTGCTTGGGTTTTGATCATAACCTTCACTTGAAATATCACTTGCTATTGTCAGCACTGCTATTAGAATGACTTCCATCAATCTCAGCTTGAATTTCATTTTGTAAACATGATGAATGTCATTCTTGTTTGCAGAAGCAAGTTGGTTAGAAACCTGTGATGTTAGTCAATCAAGACTTGGTGGATGATGAATCTTCTGCAGCATCAGTAACAGTTTTAGCTCATGTTAACATTACAAAGTGGTTCCTTGTTTGTGTTTGATTCAATTGAGAGTCTGGAAACTGGAATTAACATGAAAGCATTTTTTCAAAAGAATGTGGCTTGGTGTTGGACTCCTGTAGTAATTTTCTAACTGGAGCAGCTCAAATTGCCTTGAAACCACAGCATCTCCATCAACACTGTCATTAAAAAGATGCCATCAGTCATCACTCACTACTTCATTGGGTTGAGGTGGAGTTCAACTTGGTTTGAAAAATACTTCTAGTAGCATTCATTTAAAAGACGTAACAATCATACTCTGAGAGTGCCTCAATCCTTGCTACCATCCTTACCACAATAAAGCTTCATACAATTCTGTTTTGAAAGAAACTTTAAACATAAAAATCATATTGAAAAATACTCATTATATAGCCACCAGGAAGTTTTCTTTTTGGTCCATAGGAATTTCTGTATAAAAATGATACATATGTGCATGTTATCAGGTATGAAAGTGAAAAACTGGAGTTTGGCTGTGCTATTCCATGATATCTACTCATCTATGAAAATGGAAACAAAGAATCAATGACAATGAGTCATCATTCATCATTAGTTTTCAACAGAATCTGATCTTGATTGGGCAAATGCATTTAATGGAATCTTAACTCTGTATGAAAGTAGTCGATAATATATGAAAGCATTTTTATCAATTCATTGCAAAGAGCTGATTGACAATTCTAACAAGATAAAGTCTGAAACGCAAGACTTTCTCAAATCCTTACACGAGGGCGGCAGCCTTAGTGGTGCAAGACAGATTTCAGTTCCTTTTTATTTCATTAATCAAATGATAAACTGGAGACTTCAATACGTCTTAAAACAGAGTTTTTGATTATTGGCAATATCCACGAAATAATTCTACGTAATCGAGAAAGGTTTCCACCCAAGTTCGTGTTCTCTATACTTATTTGCAAGGAATCATTTCAAAGCAACAGATGCTGTGAGCTCATTGCCATGTATCCAAAATACATTGCAAAGAAAACATAAGCATTCCAACGAGGGATGTATCCTCCATGCCATATGCTGCTCACTATTGTGAGAGTGCAATTACAAATCAAAAAAATGAATCCCAGTCGAACAGAGGGCATCAAAGATATCGGCACGCCGTCAGCCAAGAGCGATTCTTTTTGGGTGAGCAGTCCACTACCAAGACCAATCAATAAATTGAAGGACGGCCCCGCAAAACATGCCGCCATGCTATGAAGGAGGTATGGAATCCAAAATTATTTAGAACGAAATGAATGCCGAAATTAAAATTTAATCACCTCATACCTCATATCCGCCAAGCCCTTTTGAGCCAACGCAGAGTTGGTGGAGAAGTCACCAACTGAGTTACCCCATGCTAGGACTGTCATACCCATAATACTCGACGGTATCAGACAAACGGTGCCGATGAACTCCAACACATTCACTAACTGATCACTGATGACATCTATCCAAGTGGCAGCGATGAAAAAGCCGTAAAGGGCAATTGATAGTTTGAACCGAAGTGGAATGAGCGATGAATCATCCTTTGGCGCAGACTTGAAAAAAATAACACCGACGGCAAACGAAAGACTACACGCCAAAATTGCAAAACGAAAAGAGTGATCTTCTACCGGATCGGCGTCCTCCTGTTTTGTTGACGCATAAAATATCAGCCAAAAAGGGCTAAATGCAATTGAGAGAGAAACCATTGTCCTATTGTACTCCGCATCGCTTGGAATCGGGGTAACTAGTTTTCGAATGATGGTAAAGGGATATTCCAATAGAAGAAGATAAAACTCAATTCCTGTTACTTCTTCGCCGTATAAACTTTCCGTGTAGAGTTCTGTGTACAGATCACGAAGCAAGTCTTTGGCACTTAGTTGCATCTCTTGCGATGGAGTGGCTTTGTCTTGCGGTGCTGTTGTTGCGTTTCTGACTGAGGCTTCGGAATATTTCCCTCCATCATGACACGCCCTCGTTTTCCGAAATCGTTTCTGACGCTGTTGCTGCATTCTCACAACTCGGATGATTCGTGACGAGTATCTATTTCTTGAATGCTTTAGGTCGCGATCGTGGGGAGCCGGAGGATCTATGCTCTGTCTCCTTCCCCCCGTAGGTCGATTGATCAGGTCTTCGTCATTGTTGCTCGGATCATTGGCTTTCGTAATGTAGCATCGCCGTCTTCACCGTCATTTCCTTCGATGTCCTTACAATTATTTTTTTCTTCTTCAGACTCCCCTTCTTCCGAATCGTCATCCTCACAGTAATTATTTGCATAATATCGACGTGCTTCATAAACAAACACCAACATCACATAACACCCATACAGAACAAACATGATTAAGACGTGATAATAATAAACCACTCCCTTGCTACATACCCAAAACACGTACGCAGCAGAGACTCCATACATGGAAATATCCCGGATCAAATCCCCTCGACACGACACTCCCATCTCGGAAAACGAGTGTTCTCCAGTGTGGCCGTACGATGTCATCACTTTGCTTCCCCAGGAAACTACTCGTCCAATCACCACAGTTTGAACAAACATTCCCCCACCGGTCAATTCCCCCAAACTCAACGATATGCCCTCCGATGGATTTGCCTTGATGGCGTTGATGCAGGCACTTAGGTCTGGTGCACCATTCCCCAAGGCGAGGAGCGTAATTCCGGCCAACGACGGAGGAATGCGGAACTCCGAAGAAAGCATCTCCAACGCGGGGCTGAAGAAGTTTTCCGCGGTGGTTGCTAGGAGACGAAAGAGTAGAATGGTCACTAAAATCAGTGCCAGTGGAAAAAGGACCGGGAAGAGATGATGCATCGTTGGCGATAACTGAATGGCGTTTTGGGCATTGGTCGATTGTTCGCTGTCCACGCCCGAAGAAGCTGTTGTTTTGGGAAACGAATATTCCGTGCAAAACGCCCAAGGGAGAAGCGAAGTCATGACGTATTCTCCATCGCAATTTCGGGCATGATGGCATCGATCTTCGGGCGTTTCGTGAAGTAAAATATCGCTACAGTCTGGTAGTTCGCCATCATCCTCTTGGATGTCATTTTGTTCATCTAGACTTCGAATTTCTTTGACGTCTTTTCCTTCCTGCGAAAGTCCCCGCCTCGTCAGCATCGACTCGTCGTATTCAGCAAGATGTTTGCTCCGTTCGCCGACGCTGCCATGCTCGGCAATCACAATATTGTGACAAGCGAAAACTACTGACAGCACTGCCAGTGATGCAATCATCCTCTTCGACAACGTCTTGTAGTTCTCGTTCGTCGTTTCTATCACTGCTGGAATTGAATTGGATATTATCAACTCCGCGGTGACCATCTTTGGTGACTAAATAGATATCCTTTGTGGCTAAGATAACATCGGTCATGACGACACTCCAGATAATTTTTGTGGCACGTGTACGTCCGTCGAAGAGTTTGCCTAAATAGTTGATTTTGAGGCAGGGAACAGGGAGATGGTAGATGGCACAGTATGGTGGAAAGCGAGAAGTGTTTGGCGCTAATTGAAAAGAGTGAATTGCGGGGCTCTCTAAAAGAGGTGGACATCCTATAAAATAAAATACCCTACATAATAATATATCATATTATATGAATTGCGTTGAGTCCACAATCATTTCAACAAACCTCGTGTTGGGTTCCATATCAAGAATAATATCGTATATCGTAGTACAACAAAAGTAGTAGTAGTGATGTTTTGATATACTCC
>JALLPE010000763.1:0-14801 GCA_036940025.1 Conticribra weissflogii | reverse complement strand
AGAAAATTCTGCAGAGTTGTTGTCCCCGTTTTGTGCGGCCCGATATGCAGAAGCACGTAGGGTTCTTTGCTTTGTTGTTGATTGTTATTGTCGTTTTCATAAGATATTTTATTTTCGCTGCCTTGTTCTACTTCGTTCATGTTTCGGTGTCTATCGATAGTTTCTTGCATCTCAAACTTATCACGAACGGTCCTCATTTGAGAACTTCCACTTGAAATGACTGCTTGAATATTTACCTCCTGGTTATGCTCGAAATCCGGACCGAGGAATGAACTTATTAGGAATGCCTGGCGCCTGCTATGAAAGACGCTAACTACCGCAAATAGCAGTGCCACTGTTGCGACGCGTTTTCTTCGTGACAACCTCATAGTCCTCACAATAAAGGGTACTACCTAAACAGTTCTTAGTTGCGCCGTGGCCGGCGTAGCAGCCAAAATGAAAGGCAGGCAGACAGAGTTGGTCTCGATTACAAACGGTTGTAATATTTTATTGCGGATAGGTTCCTGAAGACGATTCCATGGCAGAGTCTTTTGTCCTGCAACTGAAAACCATTTTCTTGTTTTGAGATGCTTGAGGGGTATGGTATTACTCATTATTGTACCCCCTATTAAGCTAAAAAAAACATAAAAAATAATATCATGGAGTCGCGAATAAAATAATGATTTTATAGTTCCTAAAAGAAAGGCTAAAAATATTTTTTGTATGTTTGTACCGTATTTGGTATCATTATCGAGTACTACAATCGTAGTTCGAGAAAAAGATCTATCTCCAAGTATATCATATATAACTAAAAAATCTATTTTTTTTGTTCGGACACCCGAAGCACGAAGCTAAAAGCCAAAAAATTACTTACAAAAGTCACATGGACATGAGCTCTTCTAGCAACTCGAATGATGCAAGCACACCCCAGGCCGATGACGAACGTTTTGTAGCTCCGGCCCGAACCCCCAACGGAGATTCCGATTTGCTAGATGAAACAGTCATAACAGGGGTCGAAGAATCTACTTTTCGGGAGCTTCGTCCCCACGGAGGTGCTCTCGAATCTGGAGCTGCCCCTTCCCCATCCATGGCCAAAATTGCAGCCATCGTCGACCAAGTGAGGAGCAAACGCCAAAACCACCAATCTGTCGACGTCGCTGCCATTGCTCGTGGGGAAGTAGATAAGTTTTACGATTACAACGAGGAGGAAGAGCAACCTTTCCCTTCTCCTGGCGCAGGGTTAGCGGACCTGGGCCATGTGGAAGATCTGAACTCTTCGTCTACTTCCGTCACATTGGCAAACAGAGCTACGTCCATTATATCTTCCTATTCCGAATACATTAGAGAGACCGTGGGAGGAAACTCTGATCCTTACATAGTGGGCCATCACGACGACGATCACGAAACCTTCGAAGGGGATTTCGTGGCTCGGGAAGGAGTTGATGAAGCGGAAAACATCAGAAGCTATGGCGAAGATATCCTCAGAAAAGCCGAAGAAGCCATTGGCTCTCATTATAATGGACCGGTCCCCCCTCCACCAGAGCCTGGAATGCCGGGATCGCCACCACCAATGGGAATTTGGAACAATCACACAATCACCAATATCGATGGAGATGTGATTGCCAAAGGTGGCAAAGTTCGAAAAGGCTTTCGACCCAAGGGGATTCTGAGAAATGCCAAATATGCGACGAAAAATATGGTCAACAGATTGAGCGCCGGAGGAGCCGGACGAAGAGGTAGCAAAAACAACTTTCCCGATAACATGCATTCTTTCAACGAGGTGTGCGATGAATTAGGCGTGTCTCCCGCTTCGCATCCTGAGTTATACGACAACCGCGGAAAGCGAGGGTATTCCTACAAAATTCCCTTTTTTCACTCCGCTAGATTCAAGCAATTCATGATGTACCTCTTCATTATTGCTGTTTTGGCGATTGTTATTGGTGTGGCTGTGTCAGTCGTCGAAGACGGAGTGAAGCACGTTAAGAATAAAAATTCTTTAATTCATACGGATTGGGATGAGCTTGATGAAAAGTTGAAAGAAAAGCACGCCAACGATACTAGTTTAACCGGAGGAGGATATGAGCAGTCGATGAAACCGAACACATCTTTGTCGGAAGAGGAAAAA
Source organism: Conticribra weissflogii (assembly GCA_036940025.1). Classification (NCBI taxonomy): domain Eukaryota; phylum Bacillariophyta; class Thalassiosirophyceae; order Thalassiosirales; family Thalassiosiraceae; genus Conticribra; species Conticribra weissflogii. The sequence goes on along the minus strand of JALLPE010000763.1, from coordinate 12,697 downwards.
TTGGATTACGGCCTAGAAGATGAATACTTTCCGATTTGGTATGATCGAAATAGCGGCTGGACAGGCACCACGTATAACCAGGCCATCAATTTTTGCTATTCCAAAGACAACTTCATCCCTTGTCCGTACGAAGTTTACTGCCCCGAAGGTTCCAATGGCGACTTGATAGAAGGGGCCATGGAGGTTGGCGACTCCTGGTCTCCCGTGAGTGATGCCAACAATGAATGGGTTCAGGTCGGAACAGAAGGAACATGTATCAAGTACTCAATCATGCATAATACTCTTCCGGAGTGGGGGCTCAAAGGGGTGGGAAATGAGGACATTACGAAGCATATCATGTGTTGCCGGGCCAACCCGCTAGTTGATGCAAATATCAATGTCGGCATTGACAATGAAGTCGCAAATGACGTCACACTGACCGAGAGAGAAAAGGAAGTGAAAGATTATTTTCACCCTGTTTGGTTCGACAGCGGTGATGGATGGGATGGATCTACCTTTGACAATGCCATTGCCTTTTGTAAGACTAAAACAAGTGATAGCGATGGTGCAGCATTGCAACTTTGTCCATTGGAAGCTTACTGTCCCAATGGATCGTCTTGGGAACGTGAGCCATTGTATTTGAAAATGAATCCATACGCTGGAGAGCAATGGGCCCCATTCTTCAGCTTGGGCGGGGATAACAATTGGGTCATGGTAGGAGATGCAGTCCGAGACGACGAGGAACTGGCTTGTAGAACGTACGAGTCGCTGCTCGGCGAGAAGCCTGCCTGGGGTCGGGACGGAACTGCGTCGGAAATCAAGAACCACGTTCTCTGTTGCGACCAGAGCTTTCGCTCTCAAACAGCGGCCACCGTGCCAACACCAACTACCGCGCATCATTCAAATGGAGAAATGTTGAGCACCCAAAACTATGAATTTATGCTGTCGATTCATAAGCCCAAGAAATATATTGGTCGAACTGGAGGATGGAATGGAAAAACCTATCAAGACGCTATCGATTTTTGCGAATCAAAAATGGATAGCATTCTCTGTCCTTACGAAGTGTTTTGCCCTTACGGGAGTGGAGAAATCCCCGATGGACAATGGGAAAACGGTGAATCATGGGTAGCAATAATTAACTCGGTCAATGAATGGGTGCAAGTTGGAAGTTTCGGGGAATGCAACACTTATAGTTCCGTTTACGGTAAGAAACCTGATTGGGGGTTGACTGGAGAGGGGAGTGAAGAAAAGACGAAAAACATCATGTGCTGCAGATCGGCGGCTGATTATGTACCACCTGATGTAGCGGCATCCCTAGACCCCAGTGGTTCGGATTCGAAATCTGAGAATGGAAGCGCAAACGAACCTACCGACAATTCACATGTCGGCTTGACTGATCTGGAACAGAGTGTTGTCAATAATTATAAACCGGGTTGGTATAATTCTGAAGACGGGTGGCAAGGATCTTCCTACAATGATGCCGTGGAATTTTGTCACTCAAAATCCCAGCAACTGTGTCCTCTGGCAGCGTACTGTCCAAACGGCCCTGACTATGATGGACCGCCACTATTCTTGCATGCTCACGCCTTTCAAGGAGAGCAATGGGCCCCGTATGCTGGTGATAATACATGGGTGTTGATCAGCGATATGTCCTTTGGGAATAGTGAAGAGTCAGCAGTTTGTACGTCCTACTTTGAACTGTTCCATGCGAACCCTGATTGGGGACAGGACTCAACAAATTCCGAGTCGAAAAAGAACATTCTTTGTTGTATTTACGAAGAACAATCGGTGCAGCCGCAGTACGACGAAACCTACCATGCCATCTGGGAGGAATATTATCCCGTTACTTTCGATCGATCCACTGGTTGGAAAGGAACAACCTACGTGGAAGGAATGGATTTTTGTAACTCTCATGATGGATACGTACCTTGCCCCTATGATGTATACTGTCCCGCAGGACGAGGTAAGTTGCTAGAAGGCGTTTTAGGAGATGATACGTCTTGGGCCCCGATCATGGATAAAGCCAATGATTGGGTTCAGGTAGGCCCCACTGGCGAATGCGATCGTTACTCTGAGCTCTACGGAAAAGGTCCAGAGTGGGGCATATCTGAAACTACAGGAGCTGAGGCGATCACTGAACATATTATGTGTTGTCTACCCGAGTCAGTGGAGGTGATAGATTCAGTCACGGTCAATGGCGCAAGTGATGAGAGTGATAGTGATGCAGCAAACGATATAATCGACGAGAGTGAAGATGTCACGACCAGTGCTAGTGAGAGTGCTCATGATCTCATCATGACGGTAGCCGAAGCGGCCATCCGCGAACAATATGACCCTACTTGGTACAATTTAACGGATGGATGGAGTGGAGGCACGTACAAAGACGCTGAAAGTTTCTGTGAATACAACTCCAAAGAAATTTGTCCATTCAAAGCATACTGTCCAAATGGCCCTGACGCAGATAAACCTCTTTTCTTGCAGAAAGAAGCCTTCGAGGGCGAGCAATGGGCTCCGACGAGTAACGATGATAATACTTGGGTTTTGGTCGGAAAGATAAGCGAAGACTTGCCGCTGACATGTCGAACTCATTTCGAGCTAAATCATAAACTGGCAGAATTCGGAATAGATGGATCAATGCGTTCGTCGAAGAGGAACATTTTGTGTTGCAACCAAGGATCTGCCTCATCAACGAGCGGTAATGATTCCGGAGGCGATGGATCGCACCCTGGTTTCGGAATGCCGACTCAACCAGCCGAAAACACCTCGACGAAATCAACTGAAGTCAGTCACAGCGGTGCCGGAAATTCTAGTCCGCACGTGGGTCAATACAGCCTGGAAGAGGGCTTGATGCAATCTATGCACCCCGTCTGGTTCGATTCCACAAGCGGCTGGAATGGAGGATCGCATGATGATGCTGTTGAATTATGCGCTTCCATGACGGGAACAACCGGAAAAGCCATGACCCTTTGTCCTTACGTTGTGTACTGTCCTAATGGACCAAGCCAAAAACCAATTTCCATCAACGCCGAAGGAAGGGATTTTGCATCTGAGGGTGAACAATGGGCGCCTGTGTTCGGCCAGGGAGATAATGTCTGGGTGATGATCGGAATGAAAGGGACGAACAAGGTTACTCAGTGCTTGAGCTATTCACAACTCCACGAGGGAGATGATCCGGAATGGGGAAAAGATGATTCAATGAAAGAGATTAAGAAGTATGTCATGTGTTGCTCTGCGCTACGATAAAATACCTGTTTCATCGTGATGTTGTATTAGAATTGGTGCGATGTCTCATCTCAGGGAAATTAGACTGCACAAATTTTAGTCTGTGTCGAAATAGATATCAATAATACGATGCAAAAATGGGCCGGCAGTGGTGCAATATACATATATGAATTTTATCAGATAATTATTAGTGACTAAAATAGGGACAACAGCTCATCCAAAGAGGTCTTTCGTTGTGACCATCTGTCCTTGGGCTGCTACAAAATCCATCATCCAATCCAAGTCTGACGCGGTACTTGATGACAATTTTCTCGTCACGTCCTTGAAAGAAGCGTGTTGGCATCGGATCTTGAACCGTGCAGATGCTGGCACTCGGTCTTCTGCGTAACCCTGAACTTGTTCGCTATCGTATCTCTATGCTCGGTAAAAACTACGATATTACCGTAGAGACAAGTGAACAAGAATCACTTCTTCTTATGATGTACCATACGAATCCATTGAAATTTGATCATTCACTGACTTTTCCAGCCGAATAGGACGTTGATCAGAAAGGTAATTTCATCATTGTATTTATCTTTTACTCGCTGCTACAAGAAATTACACAATCGCGTCCCTTCTCTCCACAAAAATGGTTAATGCGAGTAGTCATCTATCTCGTGACCAACCTACCCGAAGCCCAATTCAAACCTCTCGAAAGAGCCTTCTCACTCAAACGCACACCCAGCAACGTTGCAAATTGACGAAGCTCAGGCGCATATTCACGAACAACGGGGATGAGCTGACGCAACCTTTGGGAGTTGCGCTGAAGGTCATCTCTCGACGGAGATAGGACCGATTCGAAATCTCCCAAGAGGAATGCTGACAGCCTCCTCATCTGCTGTACCATCTATAAATGATAAAGATGTCGTAGGTTGAGGAAGTATCATGGAGAGATTAACATCATGCTGGATGAAATCATGTGAAAAATCATATAAACACCGTAGCACTTACCCTCTTGTCTTCATCACTCAACGTTGGACTAATAGCACGGATGAATGACGGCATCGGCAGATTGCTCAAACCAAATGCTCTCAGAACCTCTTGCGTTGCCTCCCTACCGGAAGCATCGACGAAGTTGACGATCTCCTCCAGAATGAATTCACGGAAAACATATCCTTCGGTAGAGAAGAAGAATCGGAGTGCCTCTCGGGCGGTCCTCTGATCTCTTTCGCTTTGACCTTCCTCACGAAGATTGATACCTAAGGTGGCAGAATATCCCCCGTTACTTTCCAAATTGGATTCTTGCGTCACAGCACCATTATTGCCTCCGCTTTGCACCTGCTTCGTTCCGGCAAAATCTCCCGCGGTTCCTAAGTTCTTCGATCCTCTGACGCCGTCAACCTTGAAGGCCGAGCCATCCCCTTCGTCTCTCACCGCCGTAAATTTCTCCAGTGCCTGCAACAAATCGATCAATTTCTCGGCATCGAACGACCCTTCCCTCCCGTAAACCATGTACCTGAGCGCCGCCTTCAACCTCGGACTGTTATCCGTCATCAACCTCCTGGCGATATATGGATATGCCTCGTCGATGATCGCAAAGTTCGGATTGCCCACCAGGGCGATTCCCTCCAACACTCCGATGGCCCGAATGACCAACGCAAAGTACGGAGGAATGCGAAACGGATACTCGAAGGTGATCTCGGCCAAATCGGCTGCCAACTCCTGAAAATTGATGGATTTGGCTCCTCCTCCTGCCAAGGCCGCGTCGAATACCTTGGTCAGCGCCGGTACGATGGGGGTGGTGTCGGTTCCCTTGGGGATGAAGTCGAGGTTGATGAAGTCCTGGCCGATTTCGGAGTAGTCTCGATTGAGGAGGTGTGCGATGGCTTCGATCATTCCGTACTTTTGGTCGTCGGTGATGTCGGTCATGAGGCCGAAGTCGAGTATGGCGAGTTTGCCATCGCTGGTTCTCATCATGTTTCCGGGGTGCTGTGGAGTTGTTGAGTTGTCGTGTTGTGTTGAATTGTATATTGATGTTGAATGGATTTGTATAGTATATTGTATTGTGAATAGAATTGTGTTGTGTATTGTATATTGCATTATATTGAATGCAATTGCATCATATACATTCAATTGCATTGGAGTGTGGTTGGATATTGATCGCAGGCGTGAGGTGCATTGGATTTGTAAAACCAAATGAATATTGAAATCAATCAATCAATCAATCAATCAGTTCACCACCAAACTCACCGGATCGGCATGAAAGAACCCGAAATCCAACAACTGCGTCAAATACGTGATAACCCCCAGATTGACCAACGCCCCCACATCGTCTTCACTGCTCTGACTCAACTTCTCTCCCTCGATCCACTCCGCGACATGCACCCTCCTCGAGGTAAACTCCGGATAATTCCTCGGAATGACCACATCGGGCAACACGCTCATCTGCTCCTTCATCTTGATCCCGTTGTCGCATTCGAGATTGTAATCCAACTCCTGGTAGAATCGATAGGCGAATTCGTCGAGCAACGCCACGGCGTCGAGTCTGTCGGACAGCGCGGGGAAATTGCGGAGGAACAAGCCGAGTTCGCGTGCCAAGTAGAGGTCGAGGGAGACCGTCTCGAGGACTTGCGGTCTCTGCACTTTGACCGCCACGATGTCTCCCGTGCTTCGCAATGTGGCCTTGTAGACCTGCCCCAAACTCGCCGCCGCCACCGGCTCCGGCGTGATCTCCGAAAAGATGTCGTCGACCTTTTTTCCCAATTCCCTCTCGATGGTCCGAAAGGCGACGGCGCTGTCGAAGGAGGGGACCTTGTCGCAGAGCTTTTGCAACTCGACCATGCTCCTGGGACTCAAGACGTCGGGTCGGATGCTGAGGGCCTGGCCCAGCTTGATGAAGAAGGGGCCGAGGGACGTGATGGTGTCTCTCAACTCGGCCGCCCTGCGGACTTCGAGATCGGGGTCCCTTCGGAGTTTTCCCGTGAGATTGTCCGCGGCGAAGTTGAGAATGGCCGATCCTCCCGTGGTGGCGACTTGGAGGATGCGAGACGCGATGAGATGAGGGCGCTTGCGGAAGAATTTCTGGAGGGCGATGGGGTCGTATTCGTAGGGGAGGCGGTCTGCCTTGGCGGCGGAGGAAGAAGAAGAGGAAGTGCCGTCGACGTCGACGTCGTCGTCGAATTGGACGAGTTTCATTTGCAGTCCGGCCACGGCGCGGTCGTCGTCGTTCATGTTCTTGCCGCGGAGGGCTTGGATGATGAGGTCGGCTTCTTCGTTTTGGGAGGAGATTTGGGATTGCATTTCTCGCATTTGTTGGGACAGCTGGGAGACGCTGCTGCTGCGCCGGCCGGATGAGGATGCGGCGGGTCTTTCTCTCGTGGGAGTGGAATAGAGACGGGTGCTGGATGGGGATTGGGATGCGGATGAGATGACATCCTGGCGGTGGAGGGGGAGATGGAGACGTAGATGGGTGGGACGAGTCGTGGTCGTGGTCGGGCTGTGAAATGCCGTGGAGGTCGAAGCGGACGATGTTAACAGGATGGCGATGGTGGCGGACGTTATTCTCATGATTGCCAATGGTTAATGGTTGGGTTTGAGTCCTAGGAAGAATATTAGGTTGCTAATGATTGAGACCGACAAGGCGATTACTGTTTGCAGCTGTGTTGTCACGAAACAAGAGATAAATATGAATGAATCAATTCCATCGATTGGCCATTGGCAGAAGATGTTATGGCTTGCTATGGCTTTTTTCATCCACAACTTCTCTTTTAGCTGTCTTATTTGCAATAAAAATGATATAAAACAAACAGGGCAAACAAGAACACAAAAATTAAAAAGGAAAATGAGGAACACGTACCATCGTCGTCAGCATATGACGTCGTTTCAAAATTGACGGTAATACTACTAAGAAATCCATATAACTACCTACCTTGTCAATTTTGTAATTTTATCATCGTGAAAGTTCCCTCAAGAGATATTATTATTGTGTTGTCAGACGGATAAAAATATAGAGAATTATCATGGTAGGTAGGTAGCACAATATTACGTAATAGTATGGTATTACTCTCTTCTTCTCTATCTCTTTCAAGAGACCGGAAATGACACGTTTTGTGGACTTGGAAAAAGAGCTACCCGCCATCCGGCAAATCATTTCTATGGGTATCGTAAAGTAATAAAAATGCGCAACAACAGCCCCTCGTTCAAGACGTTGCTGCTAACTCTAGCGGCGGCGCTACCCTCCGTCAGCCGCGCCTTTGCATTCCCATCACCCGCTCTATGCTCGACTACTAACTCCCGTCAACGACACCACGAAAACTACTACCACCGTCCCAATGGCGATCGCCTCGTCGGCCAAACACACCGTCAGCCGTTCCAACCGACCCCGCCATCGTCATCTTTATCGTCATCGTCATCATCATCGTTGTCCAACAACGACGACGGCAATGACGCCGCCGACACCCTCACCATCGCCATAGTTTCCTCCGCCAAAAACCCTCCTCGCGACACCACCGCATTCCGAGACGCTCTCGCCTCCCACCCCTTCTGCCACATGACCGGAATGCGACTCTCCATCGTACACGTCCTCCTGCCGCAAAGTGTCAACTCCAACGACGAAAACGACGTCTTGGCATCGTCCCTCCGATCCTCCGACATCGCCTGCTTTCCCGCATCCGACGCGGTCCAATCTTACCTCCGTTTCGTGGACGCGCGATGGAACCCCTCGGAGGAGGATGTCACGGACGAAGAACGGAGGAGTTGGCCCAACATACCGCCTTCGAGCGATGTCGACGACGTCGATCCGGCGGGAATGTTCCCGGAAGGGACGGGGATCATGGCCGCCTGCATCGATACCGAGACAGCCAGACGGTGTTTGAACAGCGGGAGGTGGATGGCCAATCATATTTATTATCCCAAGAGTGGGGATGCCGTGGATTTGAAGATCGAGGAGGAAAGAGACGACGACGACGACGGCGATGTTGCGGGACAAAAAGAATGGACGGAGGACGTGATCGAATCGTGGACTGCATCGGTCATCCAGGCTGCTGGGGATGTCATGGAGAGAAAATTTTGGGGAGGGGGATGGTGATATTCCAATGTTGGATCTCATTCCCAATTTAAAATGCGATCTACTCGACACATCTTTTCCTGTTCGATATCATTCTCATGGATTTGGAAGTATCATGTGGCGGTCGAAACAATGCAACTTTTTAAATTATAAATTACATAGATTGGATTTTTGCGAACAAGGCACTACTGCTTCTGTAGAAAAAATTTATCAAAGGATCTAACACAACATCAAGGATCTGTGCTATCGAGAGGAATATCTACTATGCACTAGATGGCATTGTCATTCCTTTTCACCAAAACAGCATTTCTTGCAGGTAGGTTCATCTTGTATTGTTCAGGCATCTATCCGTAGCATAAACACTTAAGTTATCATGATGTTGTCATCTGCCCGGCGAATGTTATAACTTTCCAAGCAGATAGACCCTGTCTAAAACGATCGAGCCGGAGCTCGATCTCGTCTTGCAGCGGAATCGAAGTTGTATTGTCGAAGAAAACTCGAAATCTTCGAACAAAATCGAGAACCCATCCACCCAAAGCCCATTATCGAAGTCATAGCCTCCAACCAAACAATCTGCTTGTTTCCACGTCAGACCAGAATCACCGCTATAATCGATACAGAATTTGTCACCTGCTTCCATGTCTGACGAGTAAAACGACAAAACAACCTTGAACGTTGAGTAATTACGCTTCAAGCCAAAGGCACTGGAATAGAGGGAGGAACCCCCTAGGTTCTGGTCTCGAACGCGAGCGACACCACTTCTTCCGAATGCTTCCTCTAAATAAATCGAGTTACGGCCTTCGAAATCGCCCAAGCCATTGCTAAAGGTCTCGTCGATGAGTTCCGCCCATTTCGCAACAAGGTCTGGGAATCTTGCCTCCGCTGGCAATCCTACGGTGAATCGCGTGGATTCAAAGGATCCGAAGTTACTACTCGTGGCGAGTATCCATTCATTGGACATCGACACCTTGTAATAGCCTGGTTCGATGATTCCGTCCCCGTAAGAATCTACGTGTGGAAATAAAGGAGGAGAGAATCAGGATCGCTGTGTGACAATGACAAGAGAAAGACTGATGGAAGCGCAGATCTACCCTACCTGATATGGTGAAGTCGTAATCACCCGGAGTCAAGCAGTCAGTAGTGACCGTGTACAGACTTTCGCTTCGATAATTCTCGCCTTCCGGGGGTCCCTTTGCCACCGTTATTGAACCGCCATCCTCAAACTTTTCCACGAGCCACTCAATTTCAGCAGCATGGATGTCTGTAAGAATTTCTATCAAGAGTTGGTGGCATGTTTCATCGTTGTTGGACGACGTGTGCATAAACGTCAAATCTAAAGGGATTTCCAGCGATGATACGTTCACGAGAGGTTGTTCGCAACCTCCCACGGCTCCTAACGATAGCGGAACTTCTCTATCGCCACCGGCGGCGCATCCATATTTATCCAACATGTCAAAAGCCGCCTTTGCTTGAATGATTCCAAATCCGTTCTTAGAGTCGCAGTCAGACGTACTAGATGCCGTCAAGGCCAAGACATTTCTAATTTGGTTGTTACTGCAATCAGGGAAGTATCCCCAGACTAATGCTGCAACCCCCGCAGCTACAGGCACGTTCCGTTTGATTAGAAACTCGCGAGAACTGTCAAAGTGAGTGCAAAAACAACTATCGTTACATACCATACGGCGTTGCCATTGATGTTCCGCTCAAAGAAAAGTATTTATTCCCAGGATAAGTCGACTCGATTTCTTTGCCCGGCCCCATCAATTCCACTTGATCATTATAGTTTGACCAAGGAGCCCGCTTTCCCTTCTCGTCTACTGCCCCGACGGAAACAACATGCGGATAACTCGCTGGATAATCCTTGTTCGGCTCTCCTTTATTCCCAGCTGCAGCGAACACGAGGACTCCTTCATCGTACGCATCAAGGAACATTTCTTCTGCGATTTTGCTGCTGGGACCGCCGCCGAGACTCATGGAGATGATTTTGGACCCTGATGAAATGCACCCGTGGACTGCTTCGATCACTGTAGAAGCTGTGCCGACACCTTGGCTATTGAGTGCCTTGGCAATATGGAAGGAAAACTTGGTGGGATCGGGATTCACTGCAATATGATCGGAATACGATGGACAAATGTGTAGATTGCGAAGTGATATCGTATTTTACACATTTATAGGAAAACTAAATATCTTACCTCCAACAACCCCCATATCGTTTCCTCCAATCGCTCCAATGACACCAGCAACATGGGTGCCGTGTCCGTCGCCATCCTCCAAAGCACTTCCGTACAAGGTCTCTGTGGTGGTAATGTTATCCTTGGGCAAATCCTCGTGGGTGTAATCGTACCCTGTGTCTATGATACAGACCTTCACAGGAGATACCAGTCGATTTGTTGATTCAATCGTTTTCCAAACTTCGGGTGCTTGGATGAGGTCCAGTCCATATTGCTGCTTTTCCGCCAAGTTTCTCTCCCGAGTTTCCATAAAAATGTTGTCAGATAATCTTCCATATGAATTATATTGATGTAAATGTCTATGTTGTGTATTTATATGATGTTCTATTCGTTCTAGAGGGGATTCCGATGATGTCAAGCCATCGATGCTGTCGCCAAAGAAGTATTTGTGCATAGGATAATCCTGTTGTTGTTGACCAAATGTGAGAGAGGTAACGACGTGAGTTCAAAGTAATTACAACTGCGGAGCTAGCATATGACCTCCGTCGAAACCCCATTTATCAATGAAAACTGCGGAGTACGACAGTCAACTTACGTCTTCCACAAACAAAATATCCTTGTCCACATTGAATTCCTCCAAAATCAATTCTTTGTCCTCCTCAGAAATTTCGATTGATGCGATTCCGACACTGCCGCCTTCCCGCTTTCTAGCTGACGCATATGGAACCACAAAATTCGATACAACCGCAATCGATTTTTCATTACTTCTCTGGCGCTTATTGCCGAGACTATCGTTAATCAGATCAATTTTATTTCGAAAATAACCGTCGACTATGCTCGTCTTGATTGTATTGATCGATCGTAAAGAATGACTTTGGGAAAATTTGTATTTGATGAGAAGTTTTACTTTGCCGTTTGCAAGATTGTTGCTACTTTCGTCGTCTTCGCTGCTGATGTTGTTCACAGAGCGCTTCCTTCTCAATTCAAGCACCAATGTGTCGTTGCTGTCGTCGCCGTTTCCAGGGGGCTTGTCTCCTTTCGCGGGTTTATCATCCGGCCTCAGCAAGTCGACGGGATCTATCACGTCCAATAAATCGATGAATTCTGATTTGTTGTCTTTCGCAGCTTTTGCCTTCGGCTCTGGGTCCTTTCGTGCCAGTGCAAAATCGGATTGAAGTTCGATGGTGAGGGCGGCGGTAGCTGCGAGGAGTGCCAATGACGACACCGTCGATGACGATCTCATTGTCGCTGGAAATATGCGGCGAGGATTCTGCGGTATTGATATATTGTTGATGGGCGAATTTGAATTGATGCCAATAGATGATAACTGGTACTATGTAATATACACCTCCACGCAAGAAGCAGGCTCGTTGCGAAAATAAAAAAGGTGGCGGGATCTTTCTGCTTCGTCTATATTTCCCTCTTAAACTGACGACTCCGAATGACGGTACGATACACTGTTTTCCTGTGAACGTGCACCCCTTGCGCCAAAACTAGCGGTGATTTTAGATTTTTGAGGCAGGCAAACGACGACTGATTGCAAAATAAAGCGTCATTGTGGTCTTGAGGCAGGAAGCTATCTCTCAAAAGAGAGACATTATATCATGGTAACCTAGCACCCACTTTTGATGTTATGGTGATCATGTTGGTGATCCCCAATTGTCGGCACTTTCTTGTGTATATTATATTTTTATATAATTTTGTTTCATCCGTCCTCTCTCATTCTTTGCCTTTTCCTCGACGCACACAGAAGTACCTTGCTACTACGTACATACCATAGTATACCAAAAAACCATCATACAATACCAATATCGACATGGTCGGCACAATTCTTTGGTCATATTACATACAAACAAGAATGACAGATGCAAATATTGCCGAACTACAGTATGTATTAGGAATCGACATTGGACGAAGTAAGTTGGAAATAAGTAACACATATATTGTCATAGTACTGCCTCGATGATCCCTAACTTTAAAAGCGTCATGCACGAGAGTGATTGATCCGTTACATCCAATGCCTCCTAAAACCAAGATTTCAAATCATTTTGAATTCTTTCGGCTGTAATAAACTAATTCGAAAGACCTTTCGTCAATGTGAAATTGCGGGGTGGCCAAATTTGAAACTTATAAAAAGAATACCACCTCTGTTTTGGCGAATCCAAAACTTGACTCTTTGACCTTATAGTTTGAACACCATCATATAAATAATATATTTTTACTGTTACACCTCTCTACATCATATAAAAAAATCTTTGTTTGCTAGGAAAATCTCCAACGA
>JALLPE010000761.1:0-14834 GCA_036940025.1 Conticribra weissflogii | reverse complement strand
ACGTCGGTAGTGGTTCTGGGAAGTCCGGCGACTTTGAAACCCGACACAAAGAGCAGCAACGTTTTTGCAAGGCAATAATGCAGGGAATCGACGCCGACGGAAAACCCTGCAATGGTCGCGTCGATGGAGTCATCATTGCAATAAATGCTAATGAATGTTTTCAAAATCAAAAAGAAGTATCCGCATTATATAATGAGTTTGTGAGAGGAGCCAACGTTCCAGATAAATGCTGCAGGATTCTATGCCGTCGATCGAGTAATGATCAGGCACACGTTGGATGGGATCTTCCAGGGCAAATGAAGGGATGCCGAGTTTATGACGTGACAAACTTTGCAGATAAAGACGAGGCGAACAAGCTGATGGAAGAATTCGTTGCTGATATATCCGGAGTTTCGATGATGCATGGGTGAAAGGGGCTAATAACAAAGTTATCGCTGTTACCCATACGATAACTCCTGTTGACTTGCACGAGCGATATTTTCCTGTAATCGAATCAATATCATAGTGCCGGGTGGTGGGAAATTTGTTTTCCCTAATTGATTCGGTTGAAATGAATTAAGATCAAAGTGTGTATTGATTTGCCTTGGCCAAATAATGTATATGCTCAGAATGTAGATTGAAATGTACTTAACTACTTGGTTTTGTTAGCATTGTACGAAGCGCCTGGATCCAAAGATTCTTTTCCTGGCATATCCGCAGAGTAGGATCTCCAATAAGGAAATGGCCCTGATGACGAAGGATCTTTTCGGATGATATCCCATGCATCATCAAAAGCATTCAAAACTGATTGCGGCAATTTTCCCGATGCCTCTACCCCTTCGTCAGTGACAACCTTATCTTTGGCACGAAGACAACATCTCAGATTTTCCTCCAGCTGTTCCATAGAGCTCGCTCCGAGCAATATTCCATCGCCTCCATCACTTCCACTCTCCCCTGCTTGCAGTGCCGAGTGTCGCAACAACCACCGATATGACCCTTCCACCATGGTTATACCATTCTCCTCACATGCAGATCGAATAATTTTCAATGCCTCAAAGTTGGAAGGCGTGTAAAATCGCGGAAGATAATTGGGGTTATTTTTAAACCTCCCCTCCTTGACATCTTCTCCATCGCCCCCTGACCCCCCCATGTGCTTACCAGTGAGCATACCCCCCGCGAGAGGATTATATGCCACGAATTTACAACCGTTGGCTCTCAACACCGGCAGCAACTCGTCTTCCACGCAACGGTTGAGCGGATTGTAAAGCCCCTGATACACCGATGGCTTGGTCAATTCGTATTGATCGCAAAGATCGAAGGCACGATGCATTTCCGAGGCGTGATAGTTGCTCATGCCGATGGATGTGACGAGTCCCTCTTGGACGAATTCATGCAGTGTCTTCAAAGAATCCAATAAGGAGTGATTATCGTCCGGTTGATGGAGATAGAATTCATTCACAGAGCTTAAATTCATGGCCTCCAATGAACTCTGAAGCTGAATTCGCAATCCCTCCGGGGAAAGTCCCTTCGGTTGCGACGGATGCGCTTTGGTCCCAATGGAGAAAATGTTGGGCAACTCCTTACTTTCGCCTCCTACCTGGTCGGGAATTTTTGAGGGTGTTCGATGGGAATTCAGCGTCACTCCAAGCATTTTCTCGGAATCTCCGCCAGCGTAGATTCTCGCTGTGTCGATCCGAATCAAGGGGTCGTCGTTTTCGTCGTGGAGGTTGACGAAAGTGTTGACCATTTGGGAGGAGATGGCGTCGTCGACGAGGGAGGACGTCTGACCTTTCCAGCCGAAGGTCATTGTTCCGAGGTAGAGGTTGGGGAGGCGGGGGAGGGACACTCTCATGGTGGCAATTTAATTGTTTTAATTTTATTGTTCCGGATTCTTATTTTATTCTTCGTTTGTGTCGCTGATTTCGTCAGAGCACAGGATCTCAGATGATATCTATTGTAATGAAAATGATAATATATCTCTCATTACCTCACATTGCTGATAACCAAAAATGTGAGTTTATTCGTAATGATTTGGCGCGCTCTTCATCTGTGAAAATTCGATTTGTCCACATGGTACCTACCGACATCACTATCATTTTATTTTTGACAGCGTAACTGAGTATTGTAGAGTACCATACTACTGGACCTTCCTCGTTCCTTGCGCAATGCACTAACAAACAATGAAATATATTTTTAAAATCTAATGAAATGTTTGAAGACAAAATTGTAACTCTGACACCTCGATGACCATGATAATGTCATCGCCTGCGGGAAAAGCTGTCAATGACAGAAACGCACATTCATCAAAATCGCGGCCTGCTGGATTCCGCTACCTAACGCAAATTCAGCTGATATTATTTTTCGTTCAACTCTGCCTCCCTTTCTTTTACTTCAATTACCCTTCATATAATGCAAATGCAGGCGGATCATCAGCCATAACCAGTCAGACCGGCCGCGATCCGCCCGCAGTTCCGCCTTTGCCAGGTCGTAAGAACGACAGTCAAGAGTCGTCTCAGAAATCGCGTCGAATTAATGAAAATAAACCCGAGTCCTCCTCATCGATAGATCGAAATAGTAATGTTCACGTGGTTGGGACGTTCAATAACGTGCCGATATCCTACGTGCCACCGTCGTCTGAGGATGGCGGTCTTCATTCCACGGCTCACTGTATAGGGGAGCATTTCCACGATAGGGCGTGGATTCATCGATCTTGCGAGTATAGAAATATTTGTTTTGACACGGAAGAAAAAGGTATGAAGTGAGAAAAATATTATTCTGTGACCATTAAATTAGGCCCTTTCTCAACCTCATTTTTCTCTCGATAATGTTTCTATTTGTCGTGCTAAAAAATTGACAAAATTTTTTTCTGGAAATATTGATTTATCAATCACAATTTTTTTAGACTTCGTGTTATTCCGTTCTCCGACGGAAGTATCCCTGGCTGAGGCAATGAAAAAACACAAAATGGTCCAACAGGGCCTCTTAACAGTTTCATCCGCACTAAACACATCCGTCAGTCTCGGGGGTATCAATGCCTTTTGGGGGTCAGATCAAAATGCTCTGGAATGGGCCCCCATCATTCGAAACGAAGAACTCACTGAGGGATATTATCTCTTACCCGAAGGGACGGTTTTGCTTCCCTTCCACAGCTTTGCTGCCATGAATATTGGACATTTATTCTGGGACGATTTGCTACCTATTTACAGTCTGATCGATATGTTTGAGATGATACCCGATATGACAACATTGATGCCGCTCCGGTATACGTTGAAGCATCGAGAGAGAGCGCTCTGGGCAACATGCGATTTGCGAGATCTGACGCTGAAGGAATGCAAACAACAATTCAAGAAGGTCTTGCCTCTCATAGGAGTAGATCCACAGATCATGAGATCCACGGAAGATTCGATACTAAACATCACAGATGGTTCCGACGCGGCGAAGTCGCGCTATATTTGTTCTTCCAAAGGAGCAGCAGGCATGGGTGTCCTCAACGATCACGGGTTCAAAACCCACGGGTGGAACAAGGGCGATTACGAGTACAGTTACAACGCCGGAAGGGGGTCCGTGTTCAATAGATTCCGAAACTTTTTGATGAACAATATTGGTGTGGACCCAACAAAGCTTGTTTCTTCGGAACCGCCGTACATAATTACATTTTCTCCTGGTAATTCGAGGGATCCTGATAGAAGAATTCGCTACAATAAGCAAACATCGGCATTGGAAGAGGCCTTCAAAGATGAGATATTACGGGGAGACGTGATTATCCGATCAGTTCAATTTAATTCCATACCAATAAATGAACAAGTGAAGGCGGTCGCTGAATCCGCCATTATTGTCGGAGCTTGCGGTGGGGGCGCTTCCACAAACATGTTTCTTCCAAAGGGTGCAGGCATGATTCTGTATTACCCAGACAAGCCTTCTGGGCGTGGGCACAATTATCCGGCGCGACTCGATTGGGATTATTTCAATAATGCTGGATATGCAAGGGTTCATTGGCTGCCTATATCTGAGAAGGATAGCGAAGAGGACGTTGATTTGTTTGTGAAGCTTGTGAAGAATGAAATCGAGACAATTAGTCATCATTGAGAGAATCAGAGGATTAAGTGTATTAAACAATTTCACCCTAATTGGTATCGTTATTGACTGCTGTGAGCGGGAGTGAATTAAAATCATATCGTACTCTACCCTCCAATAAAGAACAGAATATTCTCTTCACATTCTCTGGATGTTTGGAAGACTCTACTTGTTGCAATGAAGACAGAGGTGATGTGGAGGGATTAAATTAACCAAGGAATGGGTTCAATGCTGGTATAATTTTTAGAACCATTTCTTAAATTGAGAATATCTTCCAATCAATGTTGTTATACGAAATTCCTCAGACGTCTTTCAACATGATACTTTCATAGCAGACGAAACCCTAGGAGACCGTATCTACGTTTCCGAACGATCCAGATCCAAAGTATGAACACCTCAATCCTGACTATTCCCCGCCTCCACTCACTTCACTGTTACAACATAGGACATGTTTTTTCTTCCATTTCTTTTCTTCCGTCAATCCCCAATCAGGAGTAGATCCCTCTAATTCCTCATGACCCAGACAAGTAGTAGAGGGATTGCCGTTCTTTTGGCTAATCAAAATCCAGTGGTTGTCTTTATCTGACACCGGGGCCCATTGTAAGCCTTCTGAGTAGAAATCCGTATTGTGACCTCCGATTACAGGTTGACCAGGTCCATGTGGGCAGTAGGCGGCGTATGGACATAGCTCCTTGTCGCCAAAAGACTCGCAAAACTGAGATGTGATGAAAATCAAAACATGGAATGTCAGAACGTCGATGATAAGTAGTGCTGAAATTTAACGGCGTAGAAAATGGGACTTACGTCGATGGCATCATCGTGACTACTTCCATCCCAGCCGTCACTCGTGCCATACCAGGCAGGTTTGAGTTGGACGGAAATAGCTTCTTCCAAATCCTGTTGCGAAGTATCGTCTGGGTTCTGAGTCGTCGCTTGAGGAGTATTATCACTGCCAAGGTCTACAGATCCAACTCCCGTAGAGGTGTACGACTTCTCAATACAACACAAAATATTCTCCTTCAATTCCCGGTGACTTCCGTCCAAACCCCACGTGGGTTCGGCTGATTTCAAGTCGCGATAGGTATTACACGTCGTCGTGGGGTTGTCATACAAAGTTCCAATCAGCACCCAAGAATTGTCAGTGTCCTCATCGTAAACTGGAGCCCATTGCTCTCCTTCGAACGCAGGGTTTCTGAGGAATAATGGAGTGGGTGTGGCTCCAACCGCCTCACCATTGGGGCAATAGGCCTCTAGAGGACATAACTTCATATTGCCAACTTTATTGCAGAACTCCTCGCCTTCCACGTGGCTGAGGCCCATGTACCCGTCATCTCTCCCGAACCAGAGAGGATGATAATTATTCAAAATTTCCTTTTCCTTGTCATCAAAGATAATGGGTTCCGACGACTGCGCCATTGATTCTTCGTCTGCATCGCTCGAGATGATATCCGTTTCGCTGGAATCCAAATCTCCTCCGGAACCGACATTAGCATTAGTATCAGCATCGCCGCCGGGGCCAACTTCGTCTTCTTCGTCGAGACAACAGGCAATAGTGCTCGTAATCGCCTCACTGTCTTCTCCGTCCAGACCCCACTGCGGTGGAGCCCCGTTTAAGTCAGAGAACGTTCTACACGTATTTTCCGGACCGAGTTGCACCCATCCATTGGCCGTATCGAATATCGGTGCCCAGGTGACTTCATTGTCGTTCTTGACTCCGCCAATGGGGTCGCCTTGCAATGCCATAGGGCAGTATCCGATGTAGGGACAGGGTATGCGGGAATTTTTCGAGGCGCAGAATTGGAGTCCTTCGACGTAGGATGTTCCCTTCCATTCCGTGCGATCGAAAAATTCGGGTTGAAGAGATTTGGATACGGTTTCATATATGGCGTCGATTTCTTCCGGGGTGAAAGGAACTGTGGTTGTCGCTGGTTCGGTGGTAGTGGCTTCCGTAGTTACCTCAGTGATTGTAGTAGTGGTTGGTTCGGGAGTAGTCGTAGTGGTAGCCGTAGTCGTCGTGGTTGCTTCAGTGGTTGTGGTAGTGGTTGGTTCGGGAGTAGTCGTAGTGGTGGCCGTAGTCGTCGTGGTTGCGTCAGTGGTTGTGGTAGTGGTTGGCTCTGGAGTAGTCGTAGTCGTAGTCGTAGTCGTAGTCGTAGTGGTGGAAGTAGTAGTGGTTGTGGTGGGAGTGGTCGGCATTCCCGGAACATTTCCCTCCATCTCCCACTCGGTCGAACAACAAATGAGATGCCTCGTCATCGCTTCGCTGCCATCTCCGGTCACACCCCATTCCGGTCCCTCCTGCTGATCGGGATAAACGACCGTATATGGAGAACAAACCCACTCGCCGGCGCTTACTTGCACCCACTCGTTAGGAATTTCCAACATGGGCACCCACGATCCTTGGTCATTTCCACTGGACTTGATTCCACCGAGCGGCGGCGAGACCGGACCGTTGGGACAAATCGCCTCGTAGGGACAGGGGAGATAATTATCCTTCGAATCGGCGCAGAACTGTGCGGCATCCGCGTAGGTTTGGCCCGTCCATCCCTTTTGTCGATCGTACCATACGGGCATGTATCGTTCCGCCGCTTTTTCGTAGAGGGATTCGACTTCTTCGGAGGGGCGAGTGTATGGAGCAGCCGTGGTGGCCTGGGTGTTGGTTTGCGCCGCCATTTGAGACTGCATTCCTCCCGAAGAGGACGACGAAGAATCCACACCGTCGGTACCTATGGTCGAGGCGAGAGATCCCTTCTTCGGATTCCCCAGGCAACACATAACGTGCCTCGTAAACGCCTCGCTGTCCTTGCCGGTGACACCCCACTCCGGCCCTTCCACGTCATGCTCCGACATGTCTAAATCGCTGAACCTCACGCAACTCCTCCCGACATTTTGACTGACGCTGACCCAAGTGTTGGGGTTATCCCCCATGGGAGCCCACGTCCCTTCCGGTTCGTCCTTGTATCCACCCAGAGGCTGCGATCCCGGTCCGAAGGGACAGATGGCCTCGTAGGGACAGGGCAGGTATCCGTCGTGCTTGGTGCCGCAGAATTCGATGGCGGAGAGGTAGGACTGGCCTTCCCATCCTTCCGTTCGACCGTACCACTGCGGAAGGTAGGTTTCCGACACCGCCTTGTAGACCATCTGCTCTTGCTGTTCGGGCGGGAGGGGCACGGAGACGTAGCCGTCCGGGTTGGAGGGCGGTCGGTCGAGGCTGGCTCCCGAATCGACGTCGGAAGACGCGGCCTTCTTTTCCGCCTCGGACTCCAACTCCTCTTCCAATTCCGCCTCCCAATCCGGCATTTGCTCCTGCTTCTTCTTCTTGGAAACCGAAGTGGAAACTCCGACAATGACCCCGATCAAAATGGCCGCCACCGCAAAGGCGACGAGCCCCTGCCTGAACTTTCTCGAACGGAAGAAGGGATGGGTTTTGCGACCTCGTCCAAACTGTCCCAGACGACGCACCCCCACTTCGAAGTCCTCCTCCTCCATCGGGATGTTGCGACCGTTGCCACTGCCATTGGGATCGTCGCTGTAATGCCAAGCCCTGCGAAGCCCCCCTCCCTCCGGGTCGTCGCTGTACCCCGCGGCCGCCGCACCGGTCGCACCGCCGCCGCTGCTCCTCCTCCGCTCCTCCGCGAAATCCGCGTACTGATCCCTGTACTGCTCCCGCATCTCCTCGATGTTCCTCTCCGCTGCATCCGCCGCGCCGTTCGCCCCCTCCGACGGGAATTCCGCCTCGATCTCCGCCAGGTACTCTTGATACGCGCTCATGATCTTGGACGTCTTGGCGGCCAGTTTGGTCTCCTTGGCGGCCCATTTGCCCTTGCGGCCGTCGGCGTGGGTGGAGCCGACGGAGTTGCCGCGGTGGAAGTGGGTGGACGGGAGGTAGGACGAGTTGGGGGCGGTGCGGGGGCGTTCGTCGTGGCCGGAGGGATCGCGGGTCAGTTTGGGGAGCGATTGGGACGTATCTTCTTCGCGTTTGTTGGCGTTGTTGCCGTCGTCGTCGTCGTCGTCGTCGCCTTCGTCGCCGATGGAGAAGGGGTTGGCGGAGACGGCGGTCTCGGCGGCAGCGGTGGGGGCGGAAGGGTCGAGGAGGTCGACGGCTCCGTTGGGGGTTCGGAGGGACTCGGCATCGGTGCCGTCGGGTGGTGCACCGTCGGCGTGGTTGTCGCTCATCTTGATACTTTGTGTGGTTCTCTCGAGAGGCTGAGGTATGTCTAGGATATCGATATAAGTAACAACACGCTCGGCGGTCGGGTATGGAACGATAAGACGAGATCTGTCGGTCTTGTAATGTGTTTCTGCGGTAGGGCTAGAAAAAATAATTTATTTAATATAATATATCCACTTAATAATGTGAAATTTTTTAGATTCCCACTAAAAAATAAATTTCCCGTTGGCAAGATAAGGGATATGAACAAAAAATGACTGTATACTGAAGATATTAATATATGGTCGTGCACTATTAATTAGGGGAATAGTTCGTACTTTATCCTTTAAAAGATCTAAAACATATATCCTCTAAATAGCCTTATTGATATCACTGTTTTAAAAAAATGATGAGAGAATATTTTTATATCTCCGCATTCTTTTCAGTTACATAAACAATTCAAAACTTACCCTTGACTTTCCGCTGCCGTTCAAGAGTATTCCATATCGATTTTGCTCTACAACCAGATGGCATGCGAAGGATAAAATACATAACTGAACAACACACGTTGCAAGAGTAGATAATATGATCATAGTAAGATTTGAATTACAATGGGGTGATAATACTACGATACTTTCTACAACTACTTCATGTCATAAGAAATCAATTATTGCTCAGAAAAAGTTCTCAGCAGAATCGAAATTTGGATTCAATTTTTTATACCCCAGCCCAAAATTTTTCGTTTGGAGACTAAAATAATGATGCGAGGAAGAAAATTTACATTGAGCCCTCTCGTATTGGAGGTATTCTGGAATAATGGCTACTACTATACTTAGTTTGTCTATCGTCCGTTAAAACATACTTATTTTACGAACTTTAATAATGCCGTGAGGAGCAATAAAAAAAGATTTGACCCTTGCCTTGTTGTTCTTTGTGAACATTATTTCTGTAACAGAGCAAGAAATGTCCATCATAACAATTTTATATGAAATACATACAAATTATTGTCATGAAAAAGGAAAATCTAACAACACAGAAAGGTACTACATGATTCGTGAATAGGAAAAATTAACTACACAGAAAGGTACTAGTTTATCTTCGGACAAAACCCAAGTCAGGTACTGCGAGGCAAGGGTTTATATCATACGAGGATCGTCGTATCAACAAAAAACATAAATTTTTAAGTCCCCATTCGGGGTCACCGTTTGTGACGCGTCTTTCGGAGAAAGGAATCCCAAAATCTGCAGAATCACAATTCGAAGTCACTGATTTTAGAAACTAAAGTCAATGTCTTCGTCCACAATTTTTTTTTTGAATTAACCGATTTTTCCCTAACCCATCACATATGTCTAAGAGGCCCTAGATCCGCAAAACCCTAGGATTTTGGGGCCCCAACCCCAAAATCCTAGGGTTTTGCTCGAACATAATTGAAATGTTTTTAAAAACCATATCAATAAAATCAAAAAGAAAATCAAAATAAAAAAATGATAACAAATCCCCAAATAATTCAGCAAAAATAATTGCAGGCTATTGGTCTTTAACGCATGTCAACTGTGACGTGTTATACCATGATGATGAAAGAATCAAAAAAGTGTTATATATAAAGGTAATAAAAAATAATGCCGAAGTTAATTTGACATTGACTGTAAGTGACATTGACTTTTGATTTTCTCATAAAAAAAACAAAAAATGTTTCATCATTATTTACCAGAATCCATCTATGAAGATTATAATTTTTTGCCAGCATATCAGTAATGTTGATTTGCGCGTTCGATTAATTGTAATTCTTCACTATAATGCAGTTAGGAAAGAGCTCATGAAAAAATTATCGGTGTACAAAACCGGACGAAAATGTATAACTGAGGGTAATTTCTGTGATGTAGTTGTTTTAAACGATATAAACACAATGACACGAGGCTGTCTACATCACGATCACAAATAATTGTAACCGATTAAAAACAACCATCAACTACTCCAAAACTCAGTGCGTGAGGCAATAACATGAAATATCAGAGTCAAGGTCGATGAACCAATCCACGCATCATTGACATGGCCGACTGAGAAATCATCCCAAGATGAAACAATCACGGTCCATCACAGACAATCCACCCAATCATCCAACACCAAATCCACCCTGACCTGAACCACGATCAAACCTCCCCTTTCCCAATCCCCCCCTCCTCTCGTCACCTCCGTATCGCCCGGCGACACGAAAATCCTCAGATTTTCGTCGGCATACAGGACTCGTACCGTGCCCGTCCCTTCGATTGCCAGATCGATTGAAAATTTTCCAAAGAAGACGACAGACGCTCCGGTCACTCTGGCTTCGTAGTCGTAGGGGGTGGGGAGGAGTTTGCGTTTATTGTTGTTTTTGTTATTGCCAATATCGTTGTCGCCGCTTTGGAACAACAACGACGAGAGATTGTCGAAAAGATTGCTCGCTTTCGGAGGAGACGAGACCACCGCGGATTGCCTTCCGACCGGTCCGATTGCCGTACAAGTTCCGATGGCCTTTAGATACAAATTCTCCCCCAGTATTTCGGCGTAATTGGCAAACGATGCGGAGGATTCCTCCTTCGTCTCCGTCGAATCATCGAGTGTGAATTTCTGCCCCTTGACGTTCCTCGCGCCGAACAACCCGATTTTTTCCCACAGGGGCGTCTCCCCGATGAAGTGAAGGGTGGCGTAGAATGGGCCGTAGATGCTTCGATCGGGATCGAAGGGGGTTTGGGAAGAGACGAGGGATCGGACCAGACCGTCGATTTGATCGTCGAGAATCGACGTTTTGTCGGTTTTAGCGGAGGCTTTGGATCGGAGAAGGACGAGGAGTTCGTTCGACGTTTCTCGGGTGGATTTTGGGGCGGTGACGGAAGAAGTGGCGGCGGCGGCGGCGGCGGTGCTTCTTCGTCGAGATGGCAGTTTTCCGGGTTCGACTGGAAGTTTGGTCGAGCTGTGGTTGATGTTGGGATGACGAGTGGAGGAAGATCCCGCCGCTCGTGTGGGAAGTAACGCCGTTGCCGGAGAGTATGAAAAAGCCTCGAGGACGTTGTTCGACGTCGAGAGGAGAAGTATTAGGATTGAGGAGTAGAGGACATGGTATGAATTTGCGGTTGTTGGCATTGTCGTCGTGATGTTTTGCAGGAGGTCCGAGTGTGGAGATGAAGCTTGTGTTCTAGACGAAACCTCACATCGGCATATAATATATATATAGTAATAATACGCACGAGTATAGAAGTTATGTGTAATTGCTACTGGAGACGAATTGACGGGGAAATACAATTACAAATTACTTATTAGTATTATACCAAATTCTTATTACGTACATATTATTACATATTGCACATATCAACGCTCCATCGGAAAAAAGACCTCGTTGATGACCAAGAATATGATGACTCAAGACATGTCATAGACATTTTAGGAATGGATATTACCTATGTACATGATAATGACTACGGTACCATACTATCTGGTACTTTGGATGACCATCCTTTCTTTTTCGGCAACAATTTTGCCCACACAAAACAAAACAAAATGACGATTAGAGTGCCATGTGCCATTATAGTTTTATATAATATATATAAAATAATAATATATTACAAGCAGTTGATACAACTTCATATCAATTATTGGAAAACAACTACGGGCGACGAACGACAATTCAACCATCCAAAACCAACACAGCTGCAGCACTTGGCGGGCACCGCAACCTCGGTACCATATTCCATTCCGATTGCCACACATGAGACCTTTTGCATCTCACACAACGTAACGCAAAATCTACAACCAACGCCGCCGACCCGACGGACCTCAGCCCAGCACAAGCACAAACCCAACCCAACCCATAACCCCCCCTCCCCAATCCACTACCAAACAATAAAACACCCTTTCGAATCATGGATCAAAACAACCTCCTGCCCAACATGACCTCCTTCCTCCGCGCCATTTTCGCCATCCACCCGCATTCCCTCCCTTATGCCGTCCTCGCCTCCCTCCTCCTCCTCGCCTACATCTCATGCGCCGTCTACTACGAACGAACCAACTACTTCCATGAACAATTCGTCGTGCCGCTGACGGCGCTGTGGCTGGCCGCGTTGCTGTTGTTCCGATTAAGTTTTCCCTGGACGGCCAAGTACATCCACGTGATCGTGAGGTCCGTGGGCGTGAGATTCGGGGGAGAGGATGGCAGCGGGACGGACTTGACGGTTCTGGAGGAGAGAGAGAAACGGAGGAGTAGGAAGAAGAAGATATTACACGGTGGCGGGGATGAGGGGGGACGAGATCACGGGAGGCGAAGGAAGAACGGCGGGGCCGGGGTCGGGAAATCGGAAACGTCCAAGATAGACAGGAATGGGCATGGGAGGGGGGAGGGGAAAAATTACAATGCGGGATACCATTATGGCAAACCGCGGAAATTCGAACGAGAGGAAGAGGATTATTACAGAACCGAGGAGGCATCCGTCACGTCGTCCATTGCCGAGATTCTCGCCACGGGGACGGAAGATTCCGATGGCGAACGTGACGAAATGGGTGCGGAACAATCGAAAATCTCTTCCTACCTCGGCTCCCTCCTTTCCTCGCGAGGAACCTCCGCATCTTTCGATGCGTCCGGCAGTTTCAATTACCGTAACAAGTCGAAAACCAAATCTTCGTCGCATTCCAAATACGGCTCTCATAAAAAGTACCGTCGCGATTACGACGAGGAAACCGGAGAGAGCGGGACGATTGCCCAATCTCATTCCACGGGATTATCATTTTTGAATAAAATTCGCGAGGAGAAGAACTCCGAGGACGAAAGCGAAGATGACGACGACGAATATGATGATGACGACGACGACGATGACGATGACGAATACGATGATGAGGATAGCGAAAACGATGAAACTCGGGGAGGTTCCACCAACTTGCCAGGCTTGGATTCCGTATTGGGAGGGGTCTCCTCCGCCGTCTTAAGCAGTGTCGTGAGTTCGCGAAGGAGTAGAATATCCGCGGCATGCGATGAGACTAAGACGAATGCTTCGTCGGATTTGGGAAGTTTGTTGTCTTCGCAGGCGTCCATGTTGGAAAGGTACAAGAATAGGAGGGTGGAAGCAGAGGCAGAGGCTGAGGCACAAGCAATGGCGAAGGCAAAGGCAAAGGCAAAGGCGAAGGCAAAAGCAAAGGTGAAGGCAAAGGCAGAGACGGCTTGTGCGAAGACGACACCAAACACTTTGAAGAACAATAACAAGAGGGGCGAAATACATCACAATGATGACGGTAACCATATTGTCAAGGAGACGAAACAGGAAAAGGAGAAGAAAAAAGAAAAGGAAAAAGCGAGCAAAAGAAAGCCTTCGTCATCATCTATGGGGCAGGCATTGTTCAGTAATCCATTCACGTCGGATTTTTCATCACCGATCAATTTTTCTAGCAAGG
This sequence comes from Conticribra weissflogii, assembly GCA_036940025.1. Classification (NCBI taxonomy): domain Eukaryota; phylum Bacillariophyta; class Thalassiosirophyceae; order Thalassiosirales; family Thalassiosiraceae; genus Conticribra; species Conticribra weissflogii. The sequence goes on along the minus strand of JALLPE010000761.1, from coordinate 1,219 downwards.
GGAAGAAAAGCGGCGGGACCGGAAACAAGTGATCATGTTGTACACTACAAATCGAGAATGTAAACTAGAAGTGATTTGCACGTGAACTGTGACTGGATTTGTTATGGTTAGTTTTTCATTCATTGCATTATCTCCTACCCTGTACGCTTGGAACTTTGGAATCGAATGTTTTTGTCATGTTGAATTCCACTTTCATACATCAATGGAAAATAGTCCATCTTGAGGGATGTCTGCATTCAAACTTCTTCATTATCCCCGTTTTGTCAAACAAAAGAGTTTTCTCAAGTTTTCTCTATAACTTTTTTAGATTTTACTTAGAACATTAGCCTTCATGATTTTTTGTTTTCTTTCTACTGTCTCCTACACTTGACTGGAGGATGAGTTTTTACAATTGTGTAAAAACTGATCACCTAGAGTTCAAGTTTTTGTAATTTTATTAGTATTTACATTACTCACCCCACATTTGATGTTTAGCCAATCTGGGAAAACTTATTACACACAAATGAAATCTGATGAGTTTATATAATATATATCCATTCACAATGTATGAGCAATTCTCACAATGGTCTATCATTTATAAACTGCTTTGTCCATCAGACCACAACAACAGTAATGAAATCCCCAACAATATCACTACTTTCTGATTCAGTTACTCTGTCTGAATCACCAACCTTATCACATATTACATCTAGTCATTCAAAAATCTACCAATCAATTTTAATCCATTAATTGAAGTAAATGAATCCAGTGGTCAACCTTGATTTCAAATTGAATCAAGAACAATAAATCCTAACCCCATCAACCCACTTGCTCCTGCAAACCTTGCACCCATCATTGAAAAAGTAATTGATACAGCAAAGAAGCACAAAAAAAACTTCCTTAAGATGTCAGGGTATGGAGCACTTTCTTTGAGTGATATTTTCTTTTTGGACTGATATCAAGATACTCCAAATGCAAATCCAAGCACTATTATGAAAGGAACTGTTGTAGGAATCCCTGGGCAACAAATTCCTTGTTGGACTATAGTATGTTGATGCAACAAAAACATCATGCCTGAAATATCTAACAAAGTCTGCAGACCATGGTAATGATTTGTGGTGTAGCAATGAAAGAGATGATGATCCATGTAAAGATAAAATTGATGATCTTATCCACATTCTAAAAGCAAACAAGGTTTGAGTATACTAATGATGAAGGCAACTCCTCCAACTAAAAGTGG
>JALLPE010000759.1:0-14875 GCA_036940025.1 Conticribra weissflogii | reverse complement strand
CGTATCAATTTAATTACTATCCGTATCATAATTCTATAGTTATTATCTTTGAAATATTCAATTATCACCGAACATTTATCGGTGATAGTTATATCTACGATAGTTAACTATCACAGGTATTTATCTGTGATAGTTAACTATCACAGAAATTTATCTGTGATAGTTAACTATCACAGATAAATAACTGTGATAGTTAATTCAGTCATGTTTGCGAAAAAAATTAAAATCGCTGAATATATTTCGCCAATCCATTATCTTCCAGCATTTAGCATTTTTAAGTTAAACGTGATTTGACCCCATACAATAGTGGGTTTGTTATGAACATCAATCGAAAGGGAATTTAATGCCCCGTCCAATAGGATCTACATTTTTAAATCACAACAAAATGGTAAAAGAGGGTCAAAATGGCCCTTGTGAAGAAACGGGTCGTGTTACGTGTAACCCTCTCGCAATTATTTACCCGTATTAAACTTGTAAATCACAATTCCCGCATCTCATTTCGATCATTTTTTTGGGATTTGACATGTCTTTTGAAGATACTGATACATTTTCACTTTGAAGAGATACTAGAAGTTACATGGGAACAAAAATTCACCGCAGATTCTTTGGACGCGTGAATGCAAAATTTACAGACCAAAAACAATGAGGCGTTCTTCTTCGTCATCGCCTCCGAGCCCTCGTTCACGACACAACACTCGTACTTACCATTTCATCCCGCGAAATGTGTATGCCATACAATTATTTGAACTTCTCGAAAAACATTATTGTCTACCTACCATAGTACACAATCAATATAATAATATATTACAGCGGCGAAAAGATTAGTTAGCAGCATAAAACTTATTCAAGCAAAAACCAAAGAAACACCAACTCAATTAGCCATGAAATTCACAGCCGCCGCCTCCCTCGTCGCCATATCAACATTGTCCACGGCTTACGGCTTCGCTCCTACCGTCAACTCCCGTTCCATCACCACTCGCACTCCCTCCGCCGATAACTTCCAAATCTTCTCCTCCCGCTCTCCAGTCTCCAGCACTGCCGCTGCCCTTACTAACCTCTCCATGTCCGCCTCCCCGCTCACCGTTGGCATCGTCGGAGCCACTGGAGCCGTCGGGAAAGAAATCCGGGGATGCCTCGAAAAACGTGATTTTCCCGTGGGGACTCTTCGTATTTTTGGATCGGAACGATCGGCCGGGAAGGAAGTAGAAACTAAGTTTGGGAAGGTTACGGTCGAGTTGTTTGACGAGGATAAGGCCAGGGAATGCGATGTAGTCTTTTTGGCCGTGGATGGGGATTTCGCTTTGAAGCATGCGGAGAATATTTGTGCTGGTGACGATGGAGCCGTGGTTATTGATAACTCGGTGAGTTTTGCCAGAGATAGGATCTTTTCACGATAATTTTCAGGGCACTTGACTGTGCCCAACATACTTTTGTGCACGTTTGCCATTTTGCATATCAAGACTCGATTTGATATGATTTGCTAAAACGACATGCTTACCCGATCTAACGAAATCCTTTACCTTTTACAACCTTGATGACAAAACGCAAAACTCAGTCCGCCTTCCGGTACAAGGAAGGAATCCCCCTCGTTGTTCCTGAAATTAACGCTGAAACCACCAAGGGAAAGAAATTGATTGCCAATCCCAATTGTACTACTGCCATTGGGCTTATGGCTGTCTGGCCTTTGCACAAATTGTTTGGATTAAAGAAGATGGTGATGTCGGTAAGTTATTTCAACATGAATATTTTACTGATTGGGCGACTATTTTTGTTTCTGGCGTCGCAGCTGGACTCTTTTTGAGAATCGTGCGAGTTCTTTAAGATGCACGATTGTGAACATCCTCGCTTAGATCTGGGAAAAGAAAATATCTGTTCAATCTCATCAATTTATCCTTCTCGCTGATCACAAAAAATCGCATTTCACACTTTTCAGACATACCAAGCTGCCTCTGGAGCAGGCCAACCAGGAATGGACGAATTAGTAGAAGGAACCCGAGCCGTCCTTGCAGGAGAAAGGGATGTGGCCGAAAACAAGGTTTTCGCTCATCCTCTTCCCTTCAATGTCATTCCCCACATTGATAAATTTCAGGAAAATGGATATACTAAGGAGGAAATGAAAGTAACATGGGAAACGAGGAAAATTTGCGGGTTAGATGATGATTTTCCTGTTAGGTGAGTTTTGCTCGTTTAACTGTTTTGCGTGTTTCTGTTGAATGCATGTTCTAGAAAGAATTGCATTTGTGGAAATTGAACTGATGAATTCTATCGTCAACGTTACCTGTTTTCTAACCTCCAATGCCACAAATTACGTCATCCATTAAAAACACGTCACTGTTCAAAAACAAAGTTGCACTGCCGTCCGTATCCCCACTTCTCGCGCCCACTCCGAATCCATTGTGGCACTCTTCGACAAACCAGTCGATGTCGCCGCCGCACGCAAGGCCCTGGAAGAAGCTCCAGGAGTCAAACTAGTGGACGATCCGGAGAATTTGAAATATCCCATGCCTCTCACGGCAACGGGACAGTATGACGTAGAAGTTGGAAGATTGCGCAAAAATATTGCTTTTGATAATGCTTTGGAATTCTTTGTTTGTGGAGACCAACTTTTGAGGGGTGCTGCTTTGAATGCTGTGGTGGTGGCGGAGGCCATGATGGAGAATGGAGCTCTTGCAGCCAAGGCATAATAATTCATTGGGCATTACAAATTATCCGAACACAATGACAGCCATTACGAGAGCTTTGTTCGGGAGAAACATTTTATGAATGCACCTCGAAAGCGAGAAGAAGCGACGGAATTCTGGATTTAGCCGTCGAATCGAATTTTATCTCGAACAGCACAATACACTTTCGTTCATATGAGGTATTGTGCTTCAAAAATACGATATCTTCCGTCATTCAGAGAATACACGATTATTCACAAACTAAACGCCTCGCAAATTTCCAAAAATTATTTACTTTAATCATTTTGTTATCTCTCCTAGAGAACTAGCCAAAACTGTTCACGAAAACTTCAGCTGAAGCTTACTGAAGAGCACCATACCGTTTGAGTTCCTCCATCAGTTTCAATTGAACGCTGACATCAACGATGGTGTTCGCAGCAATAGTCCCACTTGCAGCCACCCCTGGCAAACCGATGCCTACAGCCATGGTTGCAAGAAAAGCATGGTTACACTAACGCTCGAAAAAAAAGAATATATATGTCAAAAGGTGCTTTCATTGGAATGATCCAATTGTACTCACCTGGAAATGTCGTGTCCCCACAAGCAAGCAATCCCTCAATGGGTGTCATGGGGCCAGGCAACTCCCAAACGTCCTTTCCTTCTGCGGGGGCAGGCCCATACGTCCCTCTAAACCTTCTGTTGTATCGTCTATGAGTCAACGGCGTGCCCACTTCGACAACACTTCCCTCTCTTTGTGCTCGCTCTCTAATATCGGGAACAATCCGTTCCAAAGCCGACCACAATGCCTCAGCCTTTTCCTCCTTCAAATTTTTGTAAGATTTAGTCCTCTTGTAATCTCTAGAGGTAGTTTTACCACTGTCAATGCCACCGTGTAATTTGCTTTCCCAGTCTGAGAAGTTCTCGCTTGCAGCAGTGTAGGCGTGGATGACATGATATCCTTCTGGAGCCAATGACGGATCAAATATGGTTGGAATCGATACAATCACCAAGTTTTGCTCTGCGGTGACATCGTCATCCAAGTTCAACACAGAGTGGTGACAGTCCAAATTATCCGGCAGCCCATCTGCCGGAACACCTAAATGCAAATGCATGAATGATCCCGTCATTTCCATCTGATCTGCCTGCTGTCTAACATCATTCACTGCTGCAGCAACGGCAAAATCAAGTGGATTGACTATGCTATCTTCCAGAATTTTCGCCATGTTCCACAATGGTGCATTGCAAATAACACCTTTTTTCGCTTTGAGAACAGTCCCATCCTCCAAAACTACGCCAGTGCATTTCGCTTTGTTTTTGACTTCTTCCAAACAAAATTTCTCGACTTGGGATTTCAGTCTCAATTCGCCGGGTCCCACGCCATTTCCCCGATCCATCTCCAACCCTGACACCAACGCCTGAATCAACGAATCCATCCCTCCCTTGGGATAATCCAAAACCGCATTTTCCTTATGCAAATCGATCATAGTGTATGCCACAGGAGCCGCTTGAGTATGAGCCGCATCCAGCCCCGAAAGTGCAAACGCCAAATAGTCAAACCACTTTCTATTAAATTCATCATTCAAACCATAGAGGTCCATGCATTCCGTAAACGGCCCGGTGAGCAAAGTCCCCTGCAGCCCAATCTTGAGAAACTTTCCAATATAAGAACTCATGGTCAACGCGGCGCTTAAATCTCCTCGAAGCGCCAAAGGAGGAATGAGCGCACTGCTCTCCGAGAGACCCCCCTCGCTCATCATCTGCTTTTTGAATTTCTCGAATTCCCGTTTGGACTCCGACCCCGCCTTTTTCTCGATGGCTTTCTCCCAAGTCCCATCGCTTCCCGTGGTCAATCGAAAGGACGATCGGGCGGAATCCTCCATGGGAAAGGCCGTATCGTGTACCATCCATCCATCGTAGGTCACCCACTCTATTTGATCTGCCGTTCCGATGGCATCGAGAACTTGTCTCAACGGATTCGTTCCTTTGGAAGACATCCCAGACAAAAGACTCGGACCGGAGTCAAAAATAAATGGTCTCGAAGTAGCATCTTCGCAATCGTTCTCGACGTCCTCATGTTTCGATTTGGAAGTAGGACGTTCGAAGGAATGAGCCACTCCGCCCGGGACGTCGTGCGCTTCCACGCAGATCGTTTTGAGCCCGTAACGAGCACAGAGGGATGCGGCGGAGAGGCCTCCGACTCCGGATCCTACGACGACGACGTCCCATTCTTCTTCGCGAGGTGATTTCTCTCGTTTGGATGTGGCAGATAGCACGGCGGAATATCTTCTTCTGCTCCAATGTCGAGTGTTTGATAGGGAAATGTCGGAAGGTAATTTTACATTATTTCTGGCGATGGGAGTATGGAATGCCGTGGTTCGATTTGGCGTATATGGGTCGTAGAGGCCCGAGAGGGCGGCAAACCAGGGTAGTAGAGCTTGGACGGAGGCTCTCATCGTCCCCAACGAAAATTCGCACACTCGAAAAGTTAGGGCTCGAAAATTTTTTAACAATATTGTTGTAATAATAAGAATAAGGGGCATATTCTCACCAGCCGATCTCGACCGATCTATGGCCGATTTCGGCAAATCACACGTCNCATCAGCAAAGCATCAATTCAACTTGATGAGTTGTTTATCTCAGGAGGCCCTTGTTTGAAATGATGTCAAACTGTGTTTGTGATCAAAACCACAATGCAACAGTATCATTTGTTGTGTGTATAATATGTTGATACTGTGTTGTAGCCTACATCCATTGGCAATCTTGCCATTTTTCTTGTCAGTCAAAAATAATGCACAAATCATAGTCTTCTGTAAATGAAATTTCTTCAGTACCATGTCCATCCACATAATATTGGCCAGCACTTGACCTCATGCACACCCAGCAATTAAGTAATAATGTTTATTTAACTCACATTGTCATACCCAAGTAACTTTGAAAGTTTGCCAGTCTCAATTATCATTTGAGATATAGGACTAGGAGACATCATGGTGCACCCAGGAATGATATTATGACACCAGACTTGATTAAGGAATGGTTGAATTGAGATGTGAGGGGTTATGATACAGTGCTTTTAAATAATAATCCAAAATATTTGTTTGTCCAATAATTTCAATATCCTATACCATACACATGTGCTAATGATCAAGCAAGGACATAGATTTTTAATAAACCTCATGACCAATGATGGTTCAATTTATTTCATTCATTTCTTCTTAAGTTAATATGAGTCCCTTCATCAAAATGTCCCTTGATTGTTTTATTACCACTCTGTTTTAATACAGAGGCTCCCTTGGGGTTAACCATGTCAAACAAAGCAGTAAACACTTGGGGGTTGAAAAGAGTTGGCTTGTTGTGTAAGTTGTTGTGATCTTGTGACTCCATGGACTTGCACTGCCTCAGTTTCTTTTCCTCTTACTACTTTATTCTGATTTAACAGATGATGCAACTGGAAAATAGCATCCAGAAGCCAATCAGGGGTACAGAGACTTTGGGTTTGATGGTTATAATGAGAGTTGAGATTGTGCAAGTTTATTATTAATAATATTGTTGCAGATTGTATTGAAACAGCATAGTGAAGATGCCAATATTGTTGCTTATTTCTGAAAGGGGACTGAGTCCCAATTCCATTGATGAACAAATAACCATGACAAACTAACGAAATTGTTAGTTTTGTTTCTTTTTTGCTCAAAATTCAACTTTTCCGAATACCCAACTCTACTTTTATGCTACCCTTACTTGTAACCAAATCATAGAGGAGAAGGATGAGTAAGTATGACACCACATATTTCTGCTTCTTGTGCATTGCATTTACTGAAGGTACAAATTGACGATGTGTATTGTGCAATTGATCTTTCTTGTCATAATTATGGTCTTTGTCATGTTCCCGGCCATCTGGATATGATATCAAAGGAAAAAACATTAAATGACTGGGCAATTCTTTCTTCACCAAAGGAAACTTTGGTTTTCCTGTCCCAAACAGGTTTGCTTTTGTTCAATGTTTCTTGCTATTTACTAGAATATTCAAAAGCAATTCAGGATAGTGATTACATACTAGTACCATTGTTTTCATATCTATTGTAAGGTAATAGATACTTGAATGTTGGTTGAAATGATTGTTCTGTGTTTACCCTATTGTCTAATAGTATTGGTACCAAATCAGAGTTTCAAACTAAGCAGCAAGTTTTGTTCTTATTATATTTCTTCATGTATTGTAATTAGATTTCAATAAGTTGATACAAAGTTATAAATATATTTTTAAGTCCTTATTATCCACTTTTTGCTTGTCAAATAATTGTTTATCAGATTGCAATCACATTTAATTACAGCCGACATCATTTGCTATTACAAAACCTTTGTTATTTACCTTGCTCAAAACTGTAAGTATTTTATTTGTTAAAGCCTAATTCATTGATAGTAACAATATATTAGTCATCCAAAAAAGTAGTGTCCAATGGAACAGCTTACAGGAAATGGTTCATCTAAGCCAATTGAATGTTAAGCATTATAGTCAATTTCTTTTATTTTATTTTTGTATTTGGGAAAGCTGTGATTGTAAAGTAGTAATAGTCAAGGAGTTGTTCCATAATATCCATGTTTCCCTTAGGACATGGTCTGTAGTTCAGCAGTCTAGGGCCATGTGGGAAGGATAAAAAATGCTTCCTATCCCTTTTTATGTATTCTATCTAGTCTCTTATATATAACTTTATGCTTCAGGGATTGGAACTTGGGGATATTGCTTTGTTGTTTGGATTGATATGTTTGTGGGCTATCTTGTCATAGTCCTTCTCCATGAACAAGTCCTTGTGTATTTGTTTCTTGATGAACCCTGGCATGGAGATGTCTATGAACCAATCTACTAAAGTTTGATTCCACAATTGAGTACTGCTGTGTTGTCACAATTTCAAAGTTGTGGATCAGTGTTCAATGTTGTATATTTTTACCCATTGAAATTTGTTGAAATTGTTACTCAAGGCAAATTGATTTCAACAAATCTACAAACCAATCTCATCTGAAGTTAAAACCCCTGTATCATGTATCCATTGTAAACAATTTGATGCCTCCAAACGTCTGGGTCAACTATGTAGCAAGCTTTCTTGCACAGTTAGGCCTGACCATCGAAGCTACATCAGGCCACAACCCTTACTTTACCAAATGACATGTTTTGGGCTCCAATCTCACTCAAGCATAAAGTTTAGTTTGTAGATTTACAGGAACTGAAAATTTGACTTGTTACCTAACTGTTACAACTGAAATGTCATTTAATACATAGGATAATAATGTGTCAACCTGCTGAGAAGAAGTTCAAAAATGTGAGGGTTTTGATTTTTGATATAGAAAATCAATTCTATCATTTTAGTCATATATCTCAAATAAATGGTCTGTTCATCTTACTGGCATCTCTGTAGTGGCTATGTATTTGATACTTTGTTGGTAAGATTTAAAAATATGGAGATTTGAAAATTACCTTTATGTTGAGAATGTGTCACTACTAAGTGCACAATGATCAGGATCTCTCATGTTGACATATTTGATTGCAAAGTCATCCACAACAAGAGTGACATGATTATAATATGGATATCAAGTTTCCATAAGCATTGAGTATCTGGAACTTTGTGATATCATTATTTGAATATATCTTGTTTGAAGAGTTGGTTAGCAAGTGGGCACATATGAGGTAATTTGCCCATGTCCTTTCTGATCACCTTGAAGACAAATCTATCCTTGAATTATTCCATAGATTATATTTAAAAAATGTCTGACTTATGTATGATCAAATCAACAATTCACATGTGCTCAAAATGCTTCAGAGGTGTTGAGATAAAGGCTTTGTCATAATATACATATGCATTTTTTATTGAATCTTGTCCAACAATGGCTCAACAGTGATCTGAGACAATGTTGCAGATAATTTGTAATAAGTCTGAATCTTTGTTTTCTGGTACAACCATAAATGATCATGTGTTACTTTCTATCTGCAGTGATGTCTTTGATTTTATTCATGAAAAATGAATAATATGTTGTTGATTTCTGGAGTATTCATCTCTTTGTGTTGTTGTGCATTGATATCACGCTCAATTTACACTGCTTTTATCTGGATATAAAGGATAATTTGTACTTGTTGCCCTGTTTTGAGATTCACCACTCATTTTGGAAAATGCTAAGTTGTATATTGCTTGTAGTCACGGGCAATGAAGAGGGTTGTTAGATGGTTGAAATATGGTAATTGTTGATCTAGACCTGATGGTGAATGAAATGGATTTCTGTTTAGACATCTATTTCATTATTTTATAGGGTAAAAATGTGGTAAAGTCTGGGTCTTTTTGTATTAATCTGTATTATGGACAGTGAGTGGGGTCCGTTCATTGTGGTGGAGATAATCATGATTTTGTTTTGATTTTTTGGTTTTTATAAATGTGTGGAATGGTAAGGAAAACATCCTTGCTTGCAGGGGTGCATGATTATGTGGGTACACAAAGAAATATGCCAATCGTCATTCTCGTATTTATTACATAATAAATATCAATGAATATTTTTTACTGTTGAGGTGAGGCTTGAAGATGTGTCAAAGGGTCATTTTGAATTCCTTGGATGAGTTTGGACATTTAATTTAGTAGTCCTTTACAATTTGTTTGTGTAGTAAAATATTTAAACCTGTAGAGTTTGGCAGATTTTTGGAAAGAATGTCATATCCTTGCATAGACTACATTTTGCAATGGTAGCAGTAATGGTCCTTAGTGTTCCAAGCATTAAGTGACACTAGTACAATGAAGTTCTAATTTAGAATTGATTGTGAATGATGGTTTTACATGCATGTAGTTCTTACAGCAGTACATTAAAGCATTGCTGTTCAAGGCTTTCGTTTGTATGCCGATTCTGTTTGATTTTTGGATGCCTTGGGCTATGCAAAGTTTGATGAATGAGTCATCCGCTCTTGTGAGTCATTGGTAAATGCTAAAACTGAAGTGATTAAATAATGAAAGGATGGTGTCATGGGTAGTTATGAATGTTTGTTCCTATGGGGTAAAATCAGTAAAAAATAAGAATTTTATGACAATTAAATATTTCTGTGTATGTTTTATTACCAAGGATACAAGCTGTTGTATTTGATTTTATTGTTAGAGCAGAGTGTCAATCAAGTTGAAGGATATGACAATTGTAGTTGTTTTTCTTTTAGACATGGGATTCATGGCAGTAGTGCAAGAGTTGAATTTACATTGTATAAGTTTTATTGTAGTTTTGTTATTTTTGTATCAGGGCCTTGATTTGACCCTTGCAACTAATGTTTAGGGTGCATTGATTTCGTTTTGTAGTTCTTTTGATAGTAAAAAATTGTTTAAATAACTTTTTTATAGTTTCTGTCATATTTGGAAGGTGTTGGAAGCATGATGGGGCAATGCACCCCTGTAGTGAATACTGATGTCTTTGATTTGTGTTGATATAATTGATATATTGAAAGAAGTAACTGCAAGTGAATCACTAAAAATTATTCGGTGATGTTGATTACTAAGAAATCATGCTTAATTGAAATTAAAACATAATGAATTTGACAATGATATATTCAATGTAGACTTTCTGTCCTTCTGTCTGCTGTTGATATACATGCTGGCACTTAGCACTTGATATGGCCTCTTGTTGAGTTTCAGGCAAAGTTTTTATGTGTTAAATCATTGAATTTTCTCAGATTTTGGCAATTCACTATTGTCAAAGGGTGCATGGTAGAATGTCATAGAGCATACATCATATACACATGAACACATGAAGTTTTGATGACTAGACCCAATGAAATGGTTGAAATAAGGTTGATAGATTGAATGATGCTTAAAAACTAATGAAACAATTCCATACCATAACTGTATAAGATACAATGAAAACCTTAGATTCCAGAGTTTTGCTGTGAAAAACTATTTCAGGTAATTTTACAGTATCTTACATCATATTGGTTTAACCTAATGTATTTTTCCACTTAAACTTAGACTTGCTCATAACATTGTCCTCAGTAATTCCCTGAATCTAGAAGAACTAAAAGAAAACTCAAAACTGACAGTTGAACTTTTCTGTGTCAAATCCACCCTTGATAACAACATGGATAAGTTCTATTTTTGTCCTCTCCAGAGAGGGGTAGGGGATAGGATACTTTATGGTCAGATCTTGAATTTCAACAATCACTTGCCATAGGTCTATAAAAGGCTGTTTTCATTCAAACTATATCTAACATGATATATAAGACACAACAAATATATCAATTTGTTCCACAAAGATACCACATTTCCAAATTTTTAAAAGGAATATTCATTGCAAAAATTAATGATGTATTTTATAATGTTGTTATATTTTTTACAAGTACTGCATAGTATATCAATTTAGTGGTAGAAATTTGAAATTCACAATTTGGTCAGTTCCATCATTATGTCTAATTTTGTCTATATACACAAAAAATGTAGAAATATGATAAAAATACCACTTTTGAATTAAATCTTTGAAAAACACAAAAACAAGAACATGCAAGCTTGGTCTGATTCTATTAATAAATAGTTTTCCAATTTTTGTAGATAATTCTGCTTATTGAAGGTCTCAGCTATTCAATTGAATTATCTTCATATAATTTTTCTGTGGCATCATAAAATGATAAGATGAAATTTTTTCTACTTCACAAATTTCATAGAGAATAAAATGGCAGTCCTTTTCAACTCTTAATTTTGATGGCTTTGTACTTGATAGATCCTTCCAATTACATGTATCAGAACTAACTTACTTCTATTGCATTAATGTTGTAAATGAGATTGATTCTTTTAATGCACTATCTGAGCTTGATATCATTTCCCATTTTCAAACATCACTGAAGTGTCGTTGATTGGACACAAATATTCTTGTTTGATGAAACAAGTGAGATATTTCAAACGTTGCACCTCCATCATATTTGAAAATGATTCAGGTGACATTTCTTATAAGAGTCAGATTACTTCATTCAATCAATAATTAGGCATAGAGTTTGGAGATCCAAACATACACAATAACAAGTATTCACAATGCCCTGCCATACCACTATTTAGTGTAGAATCACAGACGGCATACTGCAATGAATAAAAGTTGAGTTAAATTTTCCTGATTTTTTTGTAAATGGATCATATTCCCTGCAATTAAAAAATCATATTGAAAGATAGAAGGGAAAATTTTCATTAATCCAAATTGAGTGTCTGTTCGCTGTTCGTCAGAGAGATCATGAAATATTGTGTTTTTGCGAAAGGAGTGAGTTCGAGTTACTTATTCCCACGAAGATTCCAAGTATGACATAAAGCGAGCGATAAAGCAAACTACACCATTTTCAGCTTTCGTGCATCGCTTTTGTGCCAATGCCATTGTTATTAATATTTTTATCTTAAATTTTTTCCCCTCTCAAAGTAGACCTTCTTATTTTCGGGTCGTTTTTGTCACAAAAACACGGATCATAATTAGAAAAAAAATATCCGACAATGACAATTCCATCCCAAGGTGGCATGCCTATCGGCTTCGGCGGAGGGGCACGAGTCTTCGGCACTCACGCTGGAACAGGTCCATCTGACCATCTTCTCCTCGCTCTTGCTGCACTAGCAATTTTCTCTCTTTTCTATGGAATCTTTGTCCTCCGCCCGCGGACCAAGGGAGGAAAGCAAGGTCCTCCTGTTGTTACGTCTAGCCCCATGTCTAGTCTTCCCATCGTGGGAACGATCATTGAGTTTGGAACGAGTCCGGTGAAGATGGTGCAGAGGTGCTACGAGGATTACGGGCCTGTCTTTACTGTTCCTGTAAGTTGACTCCACCTCACGGAGTTGCTACATTTTTTGGAAAATTTCCATGCGCCCCTTTCGTCAGTATTCCTCACAAATGCCCCAATATATCCCGCTCGTTCAGTTTTTGCACAAGCGTCTGACCTTCCTGATTGGGCCGGAAGCCCAGGAACCGTTCTTCAAAGCCCCCGACGAAGTACTCTCCCAAAACGAAGTCTACGGCTTCATGAAACCAGTTTTCGGTCCAGGAATCGTCTACGATGCCTCCAAAAGGAATCGCCAAACGCAATTTCAATCGATGGCCCATGGATTGCGTACCTCTCGCTTGAAAGGATACACTGCCAAAATTGAAGTGGAAACTCGTCAGTATTTGAAAACTTGGGGAGATTCCGGAGAATTGGATTTGTTTCATGCTCTTTCCGAGTTGACGATTTTGACTGCCTCTAGATGTCTCCATGGAGATGATGTCCGTGAGAATATTTTTAAAGAGGTATCCGAGCTCTATCACGATTTGGACCAGGGATTGACTCCCTTGACTGTCTTCTTCCCCAATGCTCCAACCAAAGCCCATCAAAAACGCAATGCCGCCCGTCAGAAAATGGTCGAACTCTTCTCCAAAGTCATCAAAAACCGCCGGGACAATCCGGATGTTAAGCACTCCGATGGAACGGACATTCTTTCTATCTTCATGGATGTCAAATACAAAGACGGATCACCCATCACCGACGAGCAAGTCACGGGTCTTCTCATTGCACTTCTCTTTGCCGGGCAGCACACCAGTTGTATCACGTCTACTTGGACCAGTCTATTCATACTCAACAACCCCGAGATTACTAAACGCATCGTTGCCGAACAAAACAGCATTTTTGATGCACAACCGGACGCTCCTGTGGATTACAAGATGGTGAATGAGGATATGCCCTTACTGCACAACTCCATGAAAGAGGCGTTGAGGTTGTGTCCTCCGCTCATTCTTTTGATCCGTTACGCCTTGAAAGACGTCAAGGTTCAGGCGGCTGGCAAGAGCTACACCATCCCCAAGGGGGACATGGTGCTCATCAGTCCATCGGTGGGTATGAGGATTCCGGAAGTCTTCAAAGACCCAGACAAATTTGATCCAGATAGGTTTGGACCTGGAAGAGAGGAGGACAAGTCCAGCCCTTTTGCTTACTTGGGATTCGGTGGAGGCATGCACAGTTGCATGGGCCAGAACTTCGCGTTCGTCCAAGTGAAGACCATTTTGAGTGTGTTGTTCCGTGAGTTTGAATTGGAAATGGTTGCTGAAAAGATGCCTGAGATCGATTACGCTGCCATGGTGGTTGGACCGAAGGGCGATTGCCGTGTTAGGTACAAAAGGCGCAATACTTCTCAATGACTTATATCATATTATTTATCTGTTTGGGATTGATGTGTGAGATTCCAGGAATACATTGGAAAATTGATCAGTGCAACAAAGCAGCGTTGCAGAACCGATCGAGGACTAAATTTGTAAATTGTGCTAAAGAAAAGCCGTGATACAAGTGTAGCATCTTTCATTAAAATGATCTAGTAGAGTTACAATCGCTGCTTGACTCGAATGACCTCAAACTGCTTCCAACCAGGATAAATCTTCCACCGCCAAAACATGGTGTAATTGTCATCGCAAATCCGAGTTCATGACAATACACCTCATGTAAACTATTCAATATGTAATGTATGTCTTGAAATGGAACAAGGTACAAAGTTAAAATTTGTATAATTTTTACATAAATCCCTTCACCAATTTCACAGCTGCTTCATTGTATTTGATTTCCAGTTAGATCTTCAAAAATTGCAGGAACCTCTGACTCCCCGGCAAAAAATAGAGAAAGAGTCAAATATATACTAAAGAATAGGATGATTGGTCCCGTGAAAGTCAATCCGTTGTCCAATGGATCCAATTCTGCCTTTGGTTCCAACCCAAAAAATGTAGCTCTTTGATCAAAAAGGGGGACACCATCAGGATCATCCTCTGCGAAAAAGATAGGAGCTTGTGGTGGCTGATCTGAGTCATTAAATTCATCATCATTTTCACTCCCGGAGTTTTTGAATTGTTTCATCTTGCGTTTACGAGACTGTACAGTCCTCACTCCGAGGCCTTGATGGACAAATAATCCCATACCATGTGGATATTTCCACGCGTTTGCAGAGGAACTTTCATTGCCGCAACAAAAGTAAATAACGCTCACTATTGACAGGAAGCGTAGTTGATGATTGCTGCTTGGATGGGACAACCTTGCCATCTTCAATTTTTAATCAAACAACAACCTTGACCTTATGGCGTTTCGGCTTTTGCTGATAGGGGGATTAGGGCCATATTCTCACAAGCCGATCTCGACCGATCTATGGCCGATTTCGGCAAATCACACGTCATAATATCCCGTTAATCCGACATCGGTCAAGACCTCGGCCGTAGATCGACGAAACCTCCTG
>JALLPE010000758.1:0-14850 GCA_036940025.1 Conticribra weissflogii | reverse complement strand
TCTAGGTAGCTCATAATTTTTATAGAATACGGGCGAGTCACTGTTGTAGTGACCGGCCATTTCCGTCTATTTTTACCTTAATATTTACCTATAACAGTACCAAATTAAAAAGTAAGATGCCATAAAAATATTATTATGGGAAGTTTGACAGATTGCTTTCGTCTTCTATCGTACATTACTTGCCAAAAATTTCTGCTATGGATTAGAAAGGAAAAAAATCAAAAAGGTATCGTAGCGTCTCTGTTAGTGCTATTGTACCTACACGTCGACCAGTTCATAGTCCTAACTAGAACACATGCACAAACCGAGTCAAAGTTCGATACGAACCAACGCTGCCACAGATGACCGGACTTCACTGAGCTTGTTGATGAAAATCCAATTGTAGAAACAAAAATTCATTGCATCGTATTGTTTGCGCGAGTCACCGCTCGCTTGGCCTTGAACTCACGCCACCTCCGTGTTCTTGCCGGACCGCTCATCAATCAAATTGGCATACTTATCAGTGAAACCCTTCAACACTGTTTTTACGATGGACATCGACTTCGATCTCGACAACTTGGACGATCTCGAAAATCTCGAGTATGATTGGGATACCTTCGCCAATAATTCTGTTGGCCCGGACGACCCCCAATTTAGAATGGGTTCGCTGGAGGATGTATTTCAAGATGATTCGGAGCAACGGCCACATCAGCAGAAACTCCAACAGCTAAGCGAGCAGCAACAGCAACAGCAACAGCATCGACAAAGCCAGCAATATCAAACTCCAGTGGCAACGGAAAACACCGAAAAATATGGTCATCAGAAATTGTTTCGGAATCATCGTGTCGAATCACTCGACGCTCCAAGTGCTAACGGCAGCCACAACATGAACCGCCACAGGAGTGGCAGTACATCTTCTCACGGCGCACATCACAGCAGCACTAACGGTAGTGACAGTAATAGCAGTGCAAATGCCTTTCAAATGCGCCTCGACCGAGAACGAGAAGGCCGTTGCGCTGATTGCGGAGCCCAAACCCACCGAGTCCAATGCGATGATGACGGCCGCTCGATTAAGGTCCCTTTGTCCGTTCCTGGGGAGGTTCATCGTGGTAGATGTTTATTCTGCCACCCGCTGCCTAGTAATTCAGCCAGATCTACACCGCAAGAGCAATCTAGAAAAACGTTTTCCAACAAGAGAGGACATTCACATCAAAGTAGTCAAGGGGGGAGTAACCATGACAATCTTTACCCAGGAGAACCTATGCCGTCGAGCCACAAACGAAAGGAGAGCCATTTGGAGAGGCATCTTGGGAGGGCCGAGAAGCCACGTGGACACGATCGGGAGTTTGGATCTAGCGCATCTGTTTGTACTGCATCTAGTCAGCAGAGCAGTCAAAGCATATATTCTCATCAGTCGGCGCCTGTTTGGGGAATTGGGCAGCAGCAGAATCAGTACGGTCAAATTCAACAAAATCAACAGCAGAATCCTCATGGATTTGCTCCCGACTTCGTTGAGCAATATCGAATGCAGCAGAATTATCAACAATCACAATACCAACAACAGCAGCAGCATGACGATGCAGGAAGCGTTTACTCTCATTCGTCACATGTTTCTCATCAATCTTACAATTCATATCAATCACACCAATCCTACCAATCACATCAATCATACAACCCACTTTCTATCCCGGCACCACTGATCAACGTGGCAAATGATGACAACTCGGTTCATTCACTCAACTCTGTATCACCTACCCCTGGAAACCAATACAACAACAGTAGCAATCTGATGAGTTCCATGAACAGTGGAGTAATGATGGGCAACAACACATACAATGACAATAATAATTTGACAAATCTCGATAGAGTTCTTCAGCAAATGCAAGACGACTCACTCAACTTTGAAATTGTGATTCGACACATGCTTAATTTTCCTTCCCACCCTGTAGTCCAAGAGAAGGGATGTGCAATCCTTTGGGTTCAAACTTATAATTCAGAGGTTTGCCTAGCACTTTCTACCAAGGGAGGAGTCACAACAGTCCTTGAGGCAATGAGAAATCATCCCGTGGAGGCCCGTCTTATAAGGGCTTCCATAGAAGCTGTCAGAAATATGTGCTCAGTACCCACGAACCGCCAACTTCTCCTCCGAGCCGGGGGAGTGCCTCTCGTGGTTGAAAGCATGACTCGCCATGTTGAAGACGCGGACATACAGAGAAGTGGGTGCACAGCTTTGGCAGCAGTAGCGGAGGGTGGAATGGAATTCAAGATTGGCGTCGCCGAATGTGGAGGTATTTTGGCAGTGATGAAGGCTGTTGAGAGTCATCCGGAAAATGATTTTGTCTTGAGGGCAGCGTACCAAGCTCTAAGAATGCTTGGATACAATCCTGGGGCTAGGAGTGGGTGTTCTGGTGGGTGAAAGAGATTATCGGCTACAGCTGTTCATTGGCAAGGATAGCATAGAATTACGCCCAATATATTGCAAGGTCAGCCGCAAGAAACAATGGGTTGAATAATTTCATCTATTCGTCTTGCGGAACTCGGTGTCGTATGTGATCTTTTGTCGAAGAAAGCTCTGAAGGATTTCACAACATGAAGTTTATCGCCACAAATTGTTGATGTGATCATTGCTGAATGACGTGGGCCTATTTTTTATATATATTACCTGTTCGTTTTATGGCGCTGTCGATGGTTCTATACTGTCTCAAATACGATACTCTATATTTATATTCCGGACAATGCCTCTTTAAATTGTCACACGGCTCTTAAACTCTTATGCTGTAGAACATTCCGTCCGCATCGTAGTGAACTTATACATCTTGAATGAGAATTGTATCTGCGGGTACTCCTACATCTCTCATTTCAACCCTCAAATTGGTAGGTGGAACAAATTCAGCGCCCTTTCTCCTGACGGCCCGAGCAATCGCTTGCATGATTCCTTCCCTTGCTTCAAAGTAGCCATCACCCACAGGTGGACATTGCAATCGACAGTCGATCATCACTTCGAGGTGATTATCACCGAAGTTTGTCCACCTCACCCTAAATGGTTTACTGCCATTTGTAATTACCTTAGGACAACATTTCACGATTTCGTCGCGGATTTCATGCACTAAATCAGGTATCTTATCCATATCTTCGTATCGGAACTTGAGGCTTTGTTTCACCTGTTAAACAAGCGCCAGCGTATTTGCGTTGAGACAGAAATAGATATTGCTGGAAAGAGATGAAAAAAATTTGTTTTGGTACCTGACTCTGTCTCATCCTAGATAGGTTGCTCACGCGAATGTTCGACAGTTGAGTGTTGGGAATTTTCGTAACGATCTCATCGCCACCTACAAAGTGCGTGGTTGTATCCATAATTTTAGAATATTTACTCAGTTCAATCAATCCAAAACAGCATTTTCTAATCTCACCTCGAATTTCCGTGCTTAACCAACCGACACTTTTCACAGTTCCCGACGTTCCTGAGTAATATTTATCAATCAAGAATATCGCGTCATCAACGATTCGAGGTTTGAGGTTTGCAACTAACCATGTTCCAATTAATTGAAACAATAGTCACGGCTCACCATCTCCCAATTGAATTGCGTCGCCAACAGCAAATACATCAGATGTAGAAATTGCAAGACCATTGAGTACTTTCTTTGCTAAATCTTGACAAGCTAAAGTGATCACAAAAGTGCTCGCGCCGCCTAAAGCAAATATTGAAGACAATCCGTTTCCTGGTTTGATTTCGAGGATGTCGATCCAAATTAAAGCTAAGATTCCGAAAAGGAAGAAGTCCGTCACCTTAGTTTTGACAAAATGTGAAAAACAAAGTTTCAGCGTAAATTAGTCAATGAATATCTTTTTTCGTATCACACCAAATTCACCTTATCAACAATTTCTACTTTTCCCTCTGTCCCGCTTTGGACCTTCGTCCACTTCTTCGTTTTATCAAAAGTTGCAGCGAAGAAACTCCGTTTGTATGTCCTTACGCGAAATGCAGCCCAAGTGGCGTAAAGCAACTTCGATAAAAGTGAGCTGAAATTCATATTCGTGTTGTCGATGCCCGCAACTTCCATGACGATTTCAATTATATCAAAAACGTAACAAAGAAGTCCCAATCCCGCAGCTTGGCGAATGATTTCCACAACTTGGTTTGTGATACTCTGGTCGTACTCGACATCTTTGCGAAATAACCTGAATACCCTCGTGTATAAAAATTTCCCAATATTTGGGGAGAACGCGAGAATGCCAAACATAATGCCAAGATCTAAGACATGCGTCTGCTCCCGGATATTAGACACAATTTGAAGAGCCTGTGCTTTTGTTATAAGAAGTTTGTGCCAAGGAATTCTCCCAGCTACAGCAAGGTGTCTAGTTGTGGAAGGACCAAAAGTCGATGGTCCTGCCATTTCTAGCGAGGTCACCGAAAATGGCATAGACTTTTTCGAATGAACAGCCTTGGTCTTAAGAGGGAAATGCAATCGGAATGTATGAAATCCCATGCCGCATAAGAACGTTGAAGCAAAAAGGAGAGTCTGTAAAACGACCACCATGGCTCCGTCTGAGTACTAGCTTTCCACTCTCGGTTGTTGTAAGTAGTACCAGAAGTGAAGTTTGTCAAAAGTGGGGGTATGTGGTAATTATTATTTTTGTCTTCGAATATTGTTGTTGAGCGTCGGAGCGAGAGGTGGATTTTAATATTTGCATTGTTTTTGATGTAATGATTTTGATTCTTTTGCAAACATTTTTTCACATTCTTTTGCTCTGTATCTTTCTACGTCTTAATCCTCTCTTTTTCTCCACAATCTTTTTCTCTATCTTTTTGGTTCTCTTTCGCATCTTTCCCTCATAAATCTTTTTGTCAACAAAAAGTTCTTCTACACCTCCCGGGACTAGGTACACCCGCTTTCAAGGATCGTATCATCTTTTCTAACCTCTCACTTCCCTCTGCGCAAAAAAACTGTCTGTAATGGCCTTTTTTTATTTTTCATTTTCATCTCAACGCACCGCATCATTGGACTGGACCAATTCACAACCGTTTCACCAAGGAGACCTGCTTCAACACACTGACTCATTATACAATACTGTAAGTATTGATCCTATCAAATTTTGTTGTCCAAAATGGCGGACCAGGAATGCTATCATATTGATTTGATGGCTGGTTGTGATCTGGATGATTACAACTGATGTGATCAACACCCTTGAACAAAATCTCATAGTTCAGATGGTTATGATGCTTTTTGTAACATGACAATTGAGAGACCAGAAAGCAAAAGTATACAAAGTGATGCAAATGAGAGACCAACAACAGAAAATCCATCAATCAACTGGTGCCTGCTGTATTAATTGAAAGTAAAAAATCAATATTATCCAATAGAGATCCACCAAAATTAAAACCTAGTTCAAGGATCTACCATCCCAAAAGGTAAATCAATTAATGCCATATGGAGTGAAATTGTGGTACTCTGTTTGGCTTAGTCCACTGATCTTTGAGGATTTGAGATGTTTGTTGGAATTGAACAGAAATACAGCCCCTAAGAAGAAGACAACACAAACTCTGCAACCAATGATATCCAGCATTTAATCAAAAATGCACATGTGACTGGTAAATGCAGTAAGATTTTCTTTACTGATAGTTGTTACACATCAATCAAACTTGAAACAACACTTTTTCAATACTATGTCTGGCAATTTTATGGTATGGTGGCACTAACCTAGAAGAAGTCTCACATTGAAATGGGCATTCCAATTGTGAAACTATGACAAGGAACTCTAAGCAAGATGGAAGGTGGAGTGTGGTCAAGAAACAGGTGCTTTTTATTCTACATTTATGATTCTTAACCCTATGTTATGAGAAGTGAGAATGGGAAGAAGAGACAAGTTACACTGGATGCAACCCAATCTCAGAAGAGTCATACCACCAATGTTATTGCAGTTGATCTTAATGACCATAGTGGTGCAGACTAAACAACTTCCATCAAAAACAAATTGCCAATATTTGAAGTTGTTTTCTGGGTGTTAGAATGTGTTGTTCATGTAATTGAAGTTATTGTATACTAATTATACAGTACTGGTTTGTGTTCAGATGACTGGTTAAGAGACATGTCAAGAATGGTGAACTTTAAGATTTTCATGTGGGCTAGACATAGCTTTTATCAACCATGAAATTGAGTAGGAAGGGATGGAAAAGTCAAGAACACATCCTGAGTGGATGCAACAAGGTGTTTTGGTACCATGCCACTGGAACAAGCGTTTTTTTTGCTTGAATGATCTAACAAAGGAAAGTCATTGCTGCAATTGAAAAGTTATTTTTGTAAGATCAGGCGGAGAGAATGTAAAGCCAAGTGGATACACTAATGAACATGTCAATATCCAAGGAAAGAGTAGTATTTACTGCTACAAGTGCATATGTAATGCAACCTCAAGGGATGGAATCTACTGAAAGATAGAAAAACGAAATGTCATCCAACAGATGTTTTCATTGGGAACCTATTTGTGACAAATGTTGGTATGATATTAGGTATGATCTGCATTGACATAATTATATATTAGTCAACCTACCAAGAAACCATCTCGTTTGTCAACAAGCATCATAACAACATGCTTTAATAAAAATGATGTACCTCAGTCAACTTTTGGACATACACAGTCATCATTGGTTCAAAATTAATCTTGAAAACTCCATCATCAGGCTTGGTAATAAGTAGTGTCCTTTCTGTATTCAATTTAGAGAAATTTTGTACTATATACTGCTGACAAATTGCTCAGCAGGGAAGGAAAAGGTCAATATATATACTGTAAATACCTATTTATCTCCTTTTTTCTCTTTCAAAGGTGTTTAATACTGTAATCTAGCCTCCACCACCAAATAACAGGTTCATCTGATATAAACATATTACTATTCTTATTGTATAATTTTATCCTTTTCATTCACTTCCTTAACACATCTGGCAACTCCACCCATGGATGGTGAGAGAATGAAATCCTATTTCTTATTTCAACATATCTCCTTGGAGTGCTGCCATGACTACCTCATGCATAGGTGTACATGCTGGAAGTTTTGAATTTTATTGTGGCTGTTTTCATACAAATCTGTCTTTTTTTAAGACTTTTCTTTTATCATGCCAAACATAAAAATTACTTCTGTCCTAGAATTTTTCATACTAAATGCTATCATTACATTATGATTGCATATTTCAATAAAAAGTCTCATGAAAAGTTGCAAAGACCATTACAACCACTAATTAAACATTTGGGATACACATGAAAAATAAGAAAACAATCATAACAAGTAATCAAAAAATCCTTGCTGACTTGTCAGGGAGGTGAAGTCAGGCAATTGATTGTGAATGAAGAGAAGTGTGGAGGGAATTATGCTCATGCTTCACTTTTGATTTCAACAACTATGAAAACATCTGCAAACCAGAACATCCACATTGCCATTGCTGTTGCCAATCAATGGCTGTATTGCTAGTAGAGGTGACAGCTGCTGCCACAGCAAATGCTGTTTCACCTGAGCATAATAAGCTGCAGGTGGACTTGTCTTCATGCCAGTTAACCATCAAACAGCATTGCACACTCTAAATAATTGTCTTTGCTCTTAAATTTTTTCAGATGACAAGGGAAAGACTTCTTATGGTGATAGTCTCAATGATTGCAACAAAACGATGGGTTTCAAGGTGTACAAGTTAATCTGTCAAAAATTGTCAAATGAGGGTGATGAGGAATATGCTTTTTGTCATTTGTTCCTTGTTTTGCAATGGAATTTGATGACAAGTTATGAAAATGTTGTAAACTACAATGCAGAAAATATAACATGACATGATGATGCACTTTGTTTTAATTTCCCTAAGACAAAGTGTGATCAAAAAAGAAAATGTAGCAATACTCTTTAGCACGTGTATGCAACCCCAAAC
Source organism: Conticribra weissflogii (assembly GCA_036940025.1). Taxonomy (NCBI): domain Eukaryota; phylum Bacillariophyta; class Thalassiosirophyceae; order Thalassiosirales; family Thalassiosiraceae; genus Conticribra; species Conticribra weissflogii. The sequence goes on along the minus strand of JALLPE010000758.1, from coordinate 6,970 downwards.
AATCCTATGACTTGCTCTATCCTGTCACTTGCATGTTTTTTGTTTTCAAATTCAGTTAGTCTCTCTAAATAACATTACAAGGTTTCTACAAGCGTTTTGGTCAATGGGTATTTGAAGCTATTTGATGGCATTTCCCAATATTCTTAGTTCAGTTTTTTTGTAAAATATAATTGTAGAATGTGAGGATGAAGTCACAAAGTTGACACATTTTGCATGGAAAGGGGCTTCTAGTCATGCTTTGATGGGATCAATAGTTGCAAAATTCTTTCAATCTTTTTGTGTTCAATGAGGATTATGATTCAGTGAAAGAGCCATAATTGTAATACAAGAACGCTTCTGATCAATATTTGAGGGGAGTACTAAATTGAATGGATGCTTCATGCAAAAGTTTTTCCTCCATATTTTGATTTTCCAGAACACAGACAAAAAGGAGAAGATAGTTAGCATTATGTTGCTAAGTTTCATCGTCTGATGGAGTAAAGTGTGTCCCACAGTGTACAATTTTTTGATTCTGCTTTGCATCTCTCTGTTTTCATGCACAGTGTATGAAAGAAAATGTCAAAGAAGGAACAAAATCAATGTTACCCCTTTGTTTGACACAATTACCATTGAAATACAGCAACTTGCAGTTGTGAGAATCCAAAAGTCAACAAAATAAATTCCTAATTTTACAGGTTAGTTGACTTTTTCTATTTTCATTCATCATTTTTAAAATTGGATGTTTTCTTACCAATGTAATCTTCACTCTGAAATGCAGGCAATCAAAGAAGCAACAAAGGACTTACAAGTGTACTTGATGGAAGCGGTCAAGCACAAGTTTGATACAAGACATGTCATTGGTGATGGATTCTGAAACACCAAGACATTGATGACAAAAATAGACATGGTGCAAAATGAGTTGTTCAAATGAATCGATGCAAGGACTGCAGTGACAACAAATTATACCTTTGTGAGTGACACTGCAAACAATGAAAGTGAACATATTCAAGTTGCAACCAATGCAACTTTTATTTTAATCAACCAAAATGATACAACAGCATTCAAAGTTTATTTTCAGAATGATAGTACTTCAAGAAAAATTACTAGGAATATTTGTTTCCAAAGATGGGATAATGCAATTTGATCTGCAACTGGTTCTGCAGTGACCAATCGAAGAAAATCAGCCCACTGTCTCTAATCCCTAGATGTCATTTCGACAAGAAGCTACAAGATTGGTATTCAAAGATGAAGTCCATGATGCATTTAGTTGAGGAAGCGGCAAGAAAAGACGGTGTTTGGAAGAATGCAGGGTATTATTTGGGAAATTATCTTTGGTGCACAACATTGTACAGTCAGATTGAGAAGTATTTTTTATATCCAACAAAGAAGGCAAAGGAGAGGCGACATCTCGAGAACAGCTTTAAGAATGCATTGGATTTTTTATCGGAAGTTTGGAAAGAAGTTTGCAAATGAGTTAGAGAATGAAGAGTAGTTTTCATTTAGTTTTGACACACCCTGGGCTTGGGCAAGCTGGCAGCCAAAACGGCTGTGGGTAAATCCAGCTACCAAAAGGGCAGTTGGAAGGGCAGTTGGAGCTTGCACCTACCATTAAATATTAATTTGTGTTAAAAAAATTATTAGTGTTTCTGTTCAACTATGTTTTAGTGGATGAAGTAGCCTAAGAAGAAATATTTTATTTTGTCTATGATGCTAGAAAAACATATTTTTCATTTTTGCCATTTATGAATCTTCAGATTTTCCAACAGTCATACCAACCAGTAGTCTTGGTCTCGTGCAAAAGAGTGATTTATTCACTTGGTTGGCTTGGTTTTGTGCAAGTGAGCGAAGTGTTCGCGAATCATGTAAATGAGAAAAAAACGATGTACAAATAAAAATTGTCAATTAGGTACATGGGTCTATTTATCGAAGTGTATAATATTGATTACAGTCGTGTACACTCATTTCTCAACGTCTTTAAAAAAAGACGAATATGGATCAATTTCTACATATTATATGAATTATTTGGAAGGGTCTTGTAGATGATGAAGTCTCAAAAAAAAAGTGAAGAAAAGTAGTGTATTCTGTACTAGTGCGATTTCGCTAAATATTTTTCTCAGATATATATGTCGTCGAAGATATGATACTTAAATAATGTACTCTAATAAAAATGAACGAGCCACTAAAATGAAGGAATAAAAAATACGATAAATTGTCGCGAACATCAGCAAAATTTGTCAACGTCGCGTCGATTGAAGTGATGTTAGAGATTACACTTCATATCATCAGTATCAGGCACACAATTCAGCTGTAACCGTGCAAAATAAAACAGAAGCGTTCGTGGTCATAATGAAATGAAAATACTCAGAGATATATCACTCTTGACTGTATTAAATCACGGACACGAAACTACTAACTACGAAATTATCTCACGAAATTATCTCTAAACAATAATGAGACCTCAACTGCAGATGAAAACTTCTTTTTTCATGAATCATGTTCCACCTTTCCGTTTCGGTTTCTTGGTGAATTCAGCTTTTAGGGTGTTCATTCTGTAAATCTGAGGCTTCTTTGCATCATCCATATACTTTTTGTGATCTAGGGCTTTCAGTAGAGGATCCGTTTCCTTTCCATCTTTAATCTGTACCATCTTTTTGCTCTTAGGAGTGCTCTTAGGTGTTGGCTTGGGTGTACTGGCCACCGAACCCGATGAGGCATCTGCAGCTTTCCTCTCGACTGATGCAATCCAATTTCTAACAGGAGGGAGAAGATTCACCAATACCCCAAGCATGACGATTCCCAAAAGGACAACAAAATAATTCGCCACATGGGCTTCGCTGTAATCTCTTATCAAATGAATGTTCCCACTTCCCTCATCATTATGGAACCATTGATCGCACATACGATACAAACCGAGTGAAAGCATGTTGGGGATGCCTCCAATGCAAAACAAATTGAATGCACAGGCGAATGCCTTCTTGTTTGGAGGAGAAGCAGTGAAAGCAACCTCGTAAGCAGTCGAAATTGAAAAGATTTCTCCTGCACCAATCAGGAGGTAGCTTGGCGCTTGCCATATGACATTGATTTGATTTCCTGCCCTGGCATACTCAGAATGAATCATTTTTTCAACAACGAGAGACCAAACAATGGCGGATGCACCCAAAGCAGATCCGAGGGCGAATTTGTATCCGGTTGCGAGTTTGATGTTTCGGCGGGCAAGATACGGGTAGAAAAAGGTACTGACTAGGTAGCCGAAGAAGAGAACTGAAATTGAATCAATGATATCGAGATTCGGTGCTTCAATGAAGCCAAAGAGGGGTTTCATGACAGCTCCTTGAACCATGAATGTAGTCGGACATTGTGAATATGCTCTTGAGATTGAATACATTTTTTTAGAGAAACAGAGCAGTATATGATCAGAAAGAAATCTACACCGGCAATCCACGAATATCGAGACGATAGAAAAGAAACAAACTTACATGTTGAACGGAACAACTAGCATGCAAATCTTCGCCACATCAGAAAAGTTCGGTTTGTCCATATTTTTCTCTCCATCCCCTTCTGCAACTTGAATCTCACCCATTCCAAACTCATGTTGCGGCACCACATCCACATATCTGCTAGAACCGGCAACAAATCCGATGACCGAAATCAATAACAAAACAAACGGAATGGTATATGCAATCGTAATGCTACTTCTTGCCACCAAAGGAATGACAATGCATCCTGCCACTGCTCCAACATTAATCACCATGTAAAATCTAACATAAAAAGATTCTATTAAGGACCTCTGTAGCACAGGATGATATTGTCGCGCACCGAAGACGTTTACCACGGATTTGACAAATCCAGTTCCAATCGGCCAGAAGAAAAGCAACGCTACTTTATAAGCTGTGACATTGAATCTTTCGATTCCCAAATACCAATTGGGACAGGTGGAAGAGGCAATGAGGAATAATCCCGGGATATAGAAGAGAACAGTTCCCATCAAAATTGTTTTGTAGTCGCCAAGGTATGCATCGGCTAAGAATCCTCCGACGAATGGAATCGTGTATGCAATGGCCGTGCTGAGAGATACTAAACCGGCCGCTTCCATGGATGACAGATCTGCATTCCATTCTTCGTCGTAGGAACCCACCAAAAATGTGGTTTGGGTCATGTACAATCCATAGAAGCTAAATCTCTCCAACAATTCCAAGACGAGGATCAAGAAGACAGAATAGGTGACGGGGTTTAGAGAATAGGTGTACACATTCCCCTCTGCATCGGTGTGGAGAAGAGGTCGAGAGGTCGAAGTCTTGATGTCAAAATTGATGAATTCATCGGGTACTGATTGCAATTGCTCCTGGGTTTGGACGTCTCCAGGGAGATTATTCACAACGGAATCTTGACTTTGGAGGATTTCTGGCGGATTTGCAGCTTGGTACCTTCCTTTTTTGTGCTCAGTGTCGGTGGCTTCTTTACTAGCGGACACCATGGCTCTTCAATCGGCTTGGTCAAAAAAAAATTTGTGACGTAGATGTAGAGGGGTAATCGGAGTGGTCCATCCAAAGTACAATACGAAATTAATTATGGTTTGTGATTGTGAATGATGCCCTGTGATGCTTCAGTTTTCTTTCCGTTGTCCCGCAGAATCGCCTCATGCTTCCTCCGTCGCATCCGCTATGTACAGCTCTCTCCGCTCCGATCGCTCTGATATCATCTGCTCCAACCACAAAAACATTCGACCTTGATGAAAATGCAATCTGGGTGGCGCGAGAGATGTCAACAACGCAGGATGTGTCTGAAGTAACAAACAGTATGTACATACCTACATAGGTGAGAGGTGCAAAATTGAACTTAGTGGAGCGATTTCAAAAGAAATGATATAGCGAAATGAACAACTCAATTAGTAAAAATATATATTGCGGTCACCCTATTCTACTTGGACCAAGGCCCCAACGCACACATAACATTGGATCCGCTTTCTCCAGCAAGATAGTGGATTGGTGACATTTTTTGGCAATATTAGAGATTTTAATTGCACAGTACCAGATCAAAAATAATGATGGTAGTAATCTATCGCAGATATTAACTGATATAGTGTACTACTGCCAATAATGATGGTAATAGTTAACTATCACCAATAATAAAAGTTAGTTAAATGTTGTCAATATCCCCATTATCAATTGTGTTAGTTTATAGGACCATGACACTCTTGGCTGTTATCATTGGCAATAGTGAACTATCACAGATATCAACTGTGATAGTTAATTATTACACTTAATTACAGTGATATTTTCTCAGCCATTTATGCCCAAATAACAATAAATTAAATCACTGAAAAACATTGTCATTTTGTTGTCTGCCAGGAGAGAAATAATAATGCTGATCTACAGAATGACAAGCTGCCACAGTAATTTTCATTGTTATTAATAAAAGGTATTGGATGTGTAATATTTGGTACTACTTGTACTCCTATCTATCATACATATTAGTTAGTGATAGTAAAAGTGAAATCCTATATGTATAGTATGCATCAAAACTTGAATGAATTCATGATTGAGAAAATGTTTTCATGGTATGAAACTGCAAGAATCAAAGTTCTCATCATTTTGCTCCAATGCGAGCATAAGACAGTGCAGGTTTTGGCACGGGTCAATTGATGGTTTCGTCAGAAAATAAGTATCTCAAATCTCGAAACAAAGAGGAAAAATTAATCTAAAATTTCTCCGAAATAATTACATATGCGATCTGTCTGATACGATTATATTCAGAGAGCTCTATTATTCTCAACTACTGTACCTTCTTTCATGTCGTAAGGTTTCTAATTCTTGACGCGAGACTCTATCAAGGTATCCTGAAATATTTTATCAATATTTGAGCAAGGGTATGCCAAGGGGCCTTTTAACATGAACATTTTAAATGTTATTTTCTACATATCACTTAGTTTTAGCATTTTTATTAACTTTTGTTTTAAGATATTGATGGAGCCTGCATCTATGCATGGTTGATTGATACATTGATTGTGCAATTGATGTCTCCAACTGTGGACTGTGGACAAAATTGTTTCATTTTGCACATCATACATTGCATTTTTTGTCATGGTGAAAAGAAAAACATGCGTCAAAATTGATTCAAGGAACCCTATGGAAGAAACATGTGCCTACACTAGCATGAAATGTGACAAAAGCCACAAAAACATCAAATATGGTGAGAGCAACCCATTTTGAAGGAATTGTTGTCATTGGCTTACCCTTTTCAATATGCTTCCACCTGAGCCAGTGCATCCCTCATGCTCATCCTAATGAGTGGAAGGCAAAGCCACCTCTCTGGAATGATTTCTTTGATGAGTCATTGAGCTCATCTCAAATGTCAATGTCCCAGATTTGTGTGCTTTCCTAGAAAGCCATACTATAACAGCAATCAATGTCACTCTATCCCTGATGGCAATCAAGGGAAGCCAATCATGTTGTGAGTATTGTAGAAGGGAAATTATTGATTAAAGGATGATAACAATTGGTCCTGATACCATCTTTAGTTTGATATCACTCAAAACTGTTGTCTTCATGTTGGAAATGACAAAACCAATCTACAATACTGGCAGAGGAAAGATTATGGATAGCAACTTCTATTTTGCTATAAGGATACTTGTGTTTTGGGACAATCAATGATTAAGAAGAGGGAGAGGTTTGGCCAAATCATGTTCCATGCAACCTTATTGATTCTGTAAAAGAGAAGTTCTTGGGTTATGTTACAACCTTGAAGCAAAGCATTGATGGAAAGAACTTGTTTGGACTCTGTTAAAATGATGAAAGCTACATGACAACAATGACAAGCACCATGGAGTCATTTGGTCAGTGACAATTGTTCAAGACATCATAAATTGATGGTGAATGGAAATTGTTCCTCTATAAACAGTTGGCAACATGACTCAATTGCTTTGGAGGATGTGCCTACAGGTGACATGCGCACCACAGATGTCATGCCCCAACCTCCACCTACCATTCAGGCT
>JALLPE010000757.1:0-14912 GCA_036940025.1 Conticribra weissflogii | reverse complement strand
TTAGGGATCCCGCATGGGAGCCATTGTTTCTACCATAAATAATGGTGTTTAAGAAACATGTAAACAACTGGAGACAATGGATTTTTATGATTCCACTCCTTTTTATATTCCATTCTAACATTAATTTTAGTGGTCCTCATTACCCATCAAGTAAAAAACTATCTATCAATGAGGGCTTGAATAATCTAATGTCAAACACGTAGTTAACAGCCAATGGCCATGAGCACATCAAAAAAATATGATTATCACCTTCATGTCAAAGAAGGAAATCAACTGACCTCCCTTTTTTCAATGCTCATTGCAAAAAAGCAATAATGCTTTTGTAACCATTAAAATGCAGTGTCATGGTGTTTGGGGTAAGCTTCTTTTGTTGTTGAACTCTTTGAATAAATTTGTTTGTGTTGACCTGATGCACAGGTATTGTGATTGAACAATGAAGTATTGAATTTGATCATACAATTTAGGTTATTCAAGTTAGAGTTCATTAACAGCTTTCATCTCATTGACTGAAACAAAAATAATCATGTTGAATGATTATCCTAAAGAATATGATTCTGATTTTTCTAAAAGGCGGAGAGATTCTTCTCTTCTTTCACCATGTGCTCCCTCACCAAAAAGTCAAAGACGGTCTCCTTGACTGTGAATAAGATCTCCTCTACATTTTCCAATATCTCCATGTGCAGCTTTTCCAATTGAACCAAAAACGAAATAAAGGAAATAATACTCCATTAAGTAAAGTTATGCATCCTTCAGAATATTGATAGTATGATAAATGAAAATCCTAATCTCTTATTTAGTATTGCTGCACAATAGTTGAATCTCTCAGGAACTTCCACATCAAAGTTGAGGAAGCAGTATGATAACTTCCATTTGCTATCAGCTTGGACAAGAAGGGAATGCATACTGAAAAACAGTCATGTTTGGCTCAAATTGAGGAAGAATTGATCCTGAGAATTTCTTGTGTGAGAGAGCAGGCATTACCAGATGACTACACCACTATTAAACTCAAAGTTTGTCAACCAAGCTTATCTTTCTGTGCATGAGGAGAGACAACTAAAATTTTGGCTGTGTAGCAATATCAACAGGCACTGGTATGTATTTTGCTTTGCAACTCAAATAATACAATGCAACAAGAAGGATACTACCAGTGAAGCTACTGACTGCATCAACATTCACTGGAAATTACTAGAACCTATGAGAGACAAGAAACAAGGTTAAATGTTCATTACTTATTTTTGTAGTTCGACTACTTACCTTTGTTATTTGATATTGATAGGTAGATCATAAATATGAACAAACTCCAGCTGATTTGTATACGCATCCAAAGAGGATTATTGAAGTTTGTTGAAAAATTAAACTTTGAATGTCTAAAGATGATACCAAAAGATGCATTGTAGGTGTGATTATCAGAGAATCTGGTCAAATTCTTTCCCTCTTTGTCATAAGAGAGGGCAATAGGGCTGAAGCAATCACAAACAGAGAGGTGGAGCCATACAAAATGGGACCAGTATATGTCTGCCAAGAAGTTACTTAATGAATGGGGATGTAATGCTCTTGTGGTTGGATCAAGTTTCAAAGCAATATTCGCAGTGCACTCCATCAAATATGTATGACCCATCTTGTATTGCTATCACATGCTGATCAATGAAGTATCTGAGATACAAAATCTTGGGTTGTTCTGCACATCCAATGTGGGTGCACTTCTTTTTACCAGCCTTGATGCTAGTTTTAACAAGCCCTTCAAGAACTGCATTCATCATACTTGACATGATTGGATTATTGATGAGGCAGAAAACAGCAATGTGATCACAGCTCCAATGAATGCCATCTCTACAAAGGGGATTGTCTCAGCAGATGCATCTATCAGGAAAGAATATTTGGCATGCATGGCTGCATGTCCTATTTCATCAGCTAAAAATATAAAAATGAATGTAACATTAAGGGAAAGAATGTAATTCCCAACTTATATAAACAGTAGCCCAAAATATGTTGGGAATGAAATCATACTGCAAAAGATTTTTCATCATTGCCACACTCACTGCCTTTTTCTGTTTTAATTTTTGTTTCATTCAGAAGGTGAAAGTTTCAATCTCAACAGAAGTAAATTCTGTCCTTTTGTTGTTCAATTCATTGTCCTTGGAAATAATTATCTCCTCTGCACATTTATAACATATGGACTAGTCTTTGATGAGTGTCATTGAGAGTCTTGATTTTGTCACATGAGAACACAACATTCAACCCCATTGTATGCTTTCCCTCATAATCCTTCAAAGGACAATTGCGATATGAAATATTTGGGATTAAAATGCATCAACCTTGCAGGCCTTTGTTTATTGCATGGACAGTAGTACGAGGTTCATCTGGTTCACCTTCACAAGTAACCAAACAGTGTTGAAAAATAACCTCCATTTTCTTTGTCATGATTCCTCCACAAATGAGATTGGTGGAACAAGACCTGCTGTTGTCAGAATTTTCAAGACCAGTTATATACACAGTTGTCCCAAACAATTTCATTGTGACATTAATTGATGAACTGAAAAAGTATTATCGTCAATATTATGCTTGGTAAGTATCAACAGCAAATGCCACAGTAGCATCCAAAAATATACTACTTTCTATCAACATTACCATTGAATTAAGTGAAGGGAGTGACAAAGGCATACTATACATGGAAATATTGATTTTTCTGCTCTATTCAAATTTTGCAGCCAAAGAGGCCTAAATATCTTTCCAAGAAAATTGGATTTTTGGATGATTTTTAAATTGATTCTTTAACACTGGTGTTTCTCAACTGGAGTTCACAGCAGAACCATTGCACACAAAAGAATAGAAAATGAGGCAACTTGTTGCAAGACAAAATTGAAAAAGAATCTCATATGAAAAGTATTGCATATTTATCTCCCCTATCTTGTAGAGCTCCTATGGAATCATAGCTATCTGAAATATTAGAAAGCAAAAGGCAGGGAATAATATGTTTTGTGAGACAAAACGAATATGATCGGAATAAATTTAAAAAATCTCACTTGATGGGTATCAACACTATGGTACGGGTTTACCACGCACGATGAGAGTACGCACGATGTGAGTCCAATGAAAAAAAATTGGAGGCAAAAAATCTTCTTGCCTTGTGAGAAGGATCGTTGTCTCGTCTCTTCTCTCTTTGAACAGAGAGTTACACGGAGAAAATGAGAGTTCACTAGTAAAAACTGAGAATTGTACGGTATCTTTCTCTTGAGATGCAATATCTTCTCTTTCTTGACGTAGGTGTATTAGTGTCTTGCCCAACAAGAACATCGTGATGATTTTTCTAAGATATTGTTCCATACAAAATACGATACTTAATCATCCTGCATTCATGAGAATTGAGTATCATGTGTGAGAGCGTATCAATTATGTAACTAACAATATTATTTCCATTATGACCCATTTCTATCTTCATCGAACTCTCTCTCAGAGCAGGAGAAACCCATAAAACCAAAAATAGCCCTGCCTGATACACCTACCACACTTATTCGCGCAAATTTTTACATTATTTATCGCGTTTCACATCAATAATACAACAAGACATATTTTATTACACTCATAACTAAACACCGCCAAGCACTCAATACCCATCTCATCCTATCTCGACACAAGCAACCTGAACTCGATTAGAATTTTGCAAAATGATAACGGTTGTAATTTCCAATTCTCTCGACGCAGCGGGTCATTTCAAGAGCATTGTATTCGACGAAAATGCTACTGCCTCGGAGCTCATCGTAATTGTGTTAGCGTTTGCCATTCTATGGTACATCATCTTTGCCATTGTGAAAGCTATCATCCGTACGTTGGTTCACAACAAACCGTGGCTCAAGCAAGCTCTCGAGAGGGACTATGAACGATCAGGCAAAAGGATGCTCGAAGAAATTGGACTCGAATTTACGAAAGAAGAAGCAATAGAGTTCACCATGAACGATTGGCCAAAAATGCAAGCTATTTACCTTCAACACCTTGTCGGTAGCATGTTTTGCATACCGTCTCTTCTGGGTCTCACCGATCCTTCTACAGCGTCCTCTTTAGCTATTTGCGGGATCTTATCCGAGATGGGGTGGGAATTGCAAGACATGACGGAGATCTTGTACATTCGCTATTGCAAGAAAGATGGGAAGAAACTCATGCCTGGAGCAATCGTCTTCATTTTTGCACTTCATCACAGTCTGACGACTTCTCTTGGAGTTCCCATGATTCTTTATTATCGCAATCTCAAGACTTTGCATTGGCTATGCTTCGATCTTCAGTTTGCTGCTGCTCTGGCATTGATGATATCCGAGTATACAAAGCTGTTGGACATTGCCAATAGTCACAGGCAACTACGTCAGTTTAAGACACTCAACATTGTTGCATTCACCGTTATGTTATGGACCAGAGTCATCCATTGGATATACCTCATTTTTGATATGCTCGTCACATTTCACAATGACAAGGCATGGACCTTCCTCGTCGTAGGGGTATTGGCGTCACTTGCCTTTTCTTTATTCAGCTTTTTGGTTTGTGTAAAGCCATTTTACAAGAAACTAGTGAAATTCCACCACGCGTCAGTCGAATTCGAGTCTCTACCGGCAGATGCAACAACTTCAACCAGACGTAGCTCCGTCATGAAACTCGAAAAGGCCATGGCGGACTTGTTGGAAGAAGATGAAATGAAAGAGGTAACGGACTTCGTCGATCGGGTTTTCAGCAATAGAAACGTGTCGAGGAGGCAAACTCTACAACCAATGAACAGGCGTCGGCAATCTCTCATGGTGATGCTTGCAAAGTGTTCGAAGAGTGAAATGAATGTTCTTACTGAAGTCGGGAAAAAAAATTTGTGATTCCTAGTTATTGGCTTTGCAAAAAAAATTCTTCGGTCGTAATTTTTTCCGCCTGGGATATGGGATAATAATTGAAACCTATGAAATTTCTTCGTCGTCTTAAATTTATTAATGCAAAGAATGAACCTCACTATATTGCCATAACTTTTGAATTAAGCTTATTGCCCTGGAAGAGTCCTTTCCACTTTTTTTTCTGGAGTGTTAACAGGGTGCAACGATGTCTCCTAACAAGAAGTTGATGCAAAAATGTTCATTGTTTGAATTATTGATAATATTCCATCCTCTATATTTACAGTTATCATTTTTAGTATCAAACGTGTGACCTTTCATTGACGCGGCAACTGTAGGGGAAGACAAAAATATTCAACATTGATCTACACAATAGCAGATACTAAAGATTGCATCCAGATATAAACGCCAAGTTGATAATTATTGCAAAAATGACAGTTTCATGCGTTTAATATTCCAGGTATAAATCTGAACGTTAAGCCACCAAATTACTTACAGCCTACGTCGCTCTATCTTTCTTTATCAACATATCTATTTTCTTTCTATCCAAAGAATCGTTCCCTGACTCTCATAAATGTATTCCTCACGAACTCATTGTGCTTCAAAATCAACGGCAATCGCGGATGCTCGCTCCAATCCTTGCCTTCTGCCGACTGACTCAATTTATCCAATTGTTCGATGAACGTATCGATGTGATTCAGTAACATCGCCGATGTCATGGGATAGTATTGCTGATGCAGTTCGTTTTTTGTCACATAGTCTTCTTCTAGGTGCGCTTTCATCAGAGCTCGTCGGTCGCCTATTCTGGTCGAACTTAGAACTTGATAGAGGAGAATATCCCAAACCTGGAGGAGGAGTTATGAGTTTTAGTAGTGAATGTTGGTTTGGAGGGTCAATATACATGCCGGTCGAAATTGGAAGACGCCGACAGCACTTTGCCAGCGCAGAAATATTATACAACGGACACGAAAACAAGACGCACACGTACAAGACCATCTCGGTGATGATTGTTGTTTGGTAAATGAAAGGTCTAACCCGTTCAAAAATGAAATGGTCCCAAACCGTTTCTCGAACACAGCAATCGGACAGAGAGTAAACCCACTCCCGCACACATGACCATTTTCGAAAAAGCAAACAACTCAAACACGACACAACACAATCCACAACGCATACTCACCTCCTGCGAAATATCCCCCGTATCCTTATAAAACAACATCTTATTCTGCGCATACCCCAAAGCCTCCATATCCGCATTGACGTGCGGCGGAAAAATCTTACAAAACGTGGCCAAACTCGACTCGTCCACGAACCCATACCTCGCAAACAAAAACGACGGATTGGTCGGATCGCCGTAACTCATTCTCAGAGGACATCCCGCGTCGACGTCGTAAGTGGTCGTGGCGTAATAATTCCCGTCGTCGTCGTAGCACGTGGCTATTTCGGTGTAGTCCGATCCGTGGTTGAAGTAATCTCCGAGGGGCACCAGTTTGAGATCGCCGTCGGGAGATTCGAAGGAGCGGGTGTAGACCACCTGGAAGGCCCAGGTGCACAACTCTTCGTTCCAGACGGTGTCGTCGGAGAGGAAGGGGACGCTCCGGACGGAGAGCTTGCCGAGGAGGCGGCGTTCTTCCATGGCCAGTTTTTTCATGAGGGAGGGAAGGCACTCGTAGCAAAAGGGGGTCATGGAGGCGGCGTTGGTGTAGTAACGGGGGAGGGAGTTGAGCCAGTGGTACCACGGGGACTCTCGACCCTTTTCGTACTCGACCAGTACTTTCAGCATGAGGTAGAAGTGGCGCAGTTGGTCCTGCGCGTTGACGCTCTGTATTATTTTCTCCGCCTGGTTCATTTGCTTGGAGCGCAGTTCGGCCATGGCCTTGGTGGACGTGAGGACCATGGCCTCGGGGACGTACAGGACGGTGGTGCCGGTGGGGAGGGCTTGGGAGGCCACGGCGTAGACGTCGGTGTGGTAGTCGTCGGACGAGTGGAGGTAGAAGCCCTGGCGGAGGGCGCCGTTGGAGGAGGCCCATTCTTCCATGGACGGGATGTCGCGGGGGGCGTTTTCGGAGACGTCGATTGCGCCGTAGGGAGAGGAGGAGGACGAGGACGAGGAGGATGTTGCTTGGGAAGAGTCGTAGTCGAAGTCGTAGTCATATTCGTAGCTGGATGACAGGACCAGGGGGGTTGGGGGTCGCCGTTGGCGTTGGCGTTGGCGTTGGCGCTGACGTTGGTGTTGGTCGGACAGTAGTGTGGATCTTGCTTTTTGAGATTGGGGAGATGGGTTGAACGAGCAAGATTTCGGGGCCAAAGATGCCAAAGTGAGCAGCTTCAGCACGGCTGGTGTCGACATCAACATGGTTGGGATGATGTGCGTTGAATTGGGTGAAGATGGACCAGAACTGGCAGTGCGGCAGAGTATTGTAGGAGGAGGCAATGAGATGGATGGAAGCGAAATAATACGTAATTCATTTCCTCATTTTTGTTGTTGTTTGTTCGATAGAAGCGAGTGTAGTATGATTTGGGCTGCAACAACTCGAAACAAACAATTTTTGCGGCTCTCAACGATGCTTGGCTGACGTCGGGTGACGTGTCGCCGAAAAAGTCATAAAGGGGGCATTTACCACAAACACTAAAAAATGGCATCTCTCTATTATGATATCGTACCATACCATATTGTATCACTCAGACATCAGACCCGGCAGCATCACGACCGACATCACGCCAAGCGTGACTGAAAAAATCAAAAATCATGCTTTTGGCGACAAAGTTGGTCGAAGTAGCGATAATCGACGACGGCATTCTTGTCTCACACACATCATGTGAATTTTCCGTTATTGTTTTCACCAAGACAGCATTGTACGGCCAAGATGAGATCGATGAGTTAGGCAGCGTAGTAGAATATTGACAATCGCAACACCGCACGAACTAATGAACAACGATCCAAGCAACGCAACCTCCAGCATCGACCGCAGCAACAGCGGAAGCCGCCGCAAAAAGAGACGATGGGGGGACACTCCTCCCCCCGACGCCTCCAATGGAGCGGGATCCTCTACGACCGCTGCATTGGCGACGGTTGCAACCACTACCCCCACGATCACCCCGGCGGAACCTTCCACAGCGGCGGCGGATCCGAAAGCGAGGGCGGCGGCGTTGCAAGCCTCGATTCAAGCGAGGTTGGCGGCGCTCAAGGCCAGGACCGCGTCAAATGTTGCCACTGCGGCGGCTGCCATAAAATCTTCTCCTGCTGCGGCAGCGGCCAGAACCACGGCAACGGCAGCGCCGTCTGTGGCAGCGTCGGGATCTGCATTGCTAGCTCCCTCGAACAACGTCAGTAAAAAGCGTTCACAAATCACTCCAAGCGACAAAAACACTACCGACGACAGCAGCAACAAAAATAACAATATCAACCCCAAAGCCACAAAACGAGCAAGGGTATTCGAACTGGACCTCACTTCCACGGCTCCCACTCGGTTATTGGAAAAACAACAGCGGGAGGAGCAATTGAGATCGTTGCAGGGCGATGCACCAGAAACGAAGGAGAAGATCAATCCGTACTTGGCTCATCTGGAGACACCTTCCGCTGATTCTGCGAAAAACGATGGAATTGTTGGGACAACCCAAAAATTCACTTCATTTGGAGACAATGCCGAAGTCCCATTGGAAATTACGACAAACTCTACCAGCAATGAAGCCGCAGAAAGCAACATCCTTCTCGACACTCGTCTAGCCGGAGGACACGTCGCCAAAACACGCCTCCGCCATCGTCCCATAAACTTTGTCGCGCCCGGAACCTACATCGCCCTCGGAGAGAAGAAACGACAGGCCGCGGCGCGGGCAGAGGAAAGCGGATACGTCAGCGGGAGGAAGGATGGAAGGGTCATTCAAAGCGTGGGTATGGGTGGCGTTGCTGCCGATGGAGGGAGTGCTCAATTGGTGGAAGGAGATGGGGGAGGGAGGATTGCGGGAGGAAGTGGAAGTCATTACGGGGTTGGAGAGGCGGGAAAGGTCATCGAGCAACGATTGCCTGCCAGGATCGATGCGCCCGAATTGGAGATTGAAGATTTCGTGAAAAAATCGAGTGGTGGAAAACACAGACAACTCAATACTGCTGCTGTTTCTGCCGACGTCGAAAAAGCGGCAGTGGCAGCGGCAGCGGCAATACGAGCGGCGGAAACGGCCATGCCCTATGCCATGGAATGGTGGGATGCCGAGTTGCTTCCGTCTAAACTTAGAAAGGAACTCGCTTCAGAGGAGGGAAGAGTTATTGCTTCGAGAGCGAGAAAGCAAGTGGCCCTCTCTTCCGCCGATAAAAACGACGACAACGCCAACAGCGACAAAAACGTCCCCACCAACGCCAATCCCAAAGAACTTCACCAAAAACTTATCGAACGATGCTACAAACATGCCTCACTCACCCATTCTCGCACCTACACACTTGTTCAACACCCCGTGCCCATCCTCACCCCTGCCCAACGCGCCGCACTTGACCAAGCCGCTTCCAAAAAACCCACTCTTCACCTGACCAAAGCCGAACGCAAACGCCACCGCAAACTGCGCCGCGCGGAACGCTTGCGAGAACAGCAAGACCTCCAGGCCGCGGGCCTCCTTCCCCCTCCGGAACCACGTCTCACCTTATCAAATTACATGAAAGTCTTGGGAGATCAAGCGGTATTGGATCCGAGTAAGATGGAAGCACGGGTTATGGAGCAAATTCAAGCCCGGAAACTGAAGCACGAGAAGATGAACGAGGAGAGAAAATTGACCAAGGAAGAAAAGGCGGCCAAACACGCGAGAAAATTGCAGGAGGATACTTCCCAAGCGGTGAAGGTGGCCTTGTTTTGGGTCAGGGATATGAGTCATCCGTATCATCGAGCCAAGGTTGATTTGAATGCGCAGCAGAATAGTATAACGGGGGGAGTGTTGGAGTGCGAGGTGCCGGAGTTGGCGTTGGTGGTGGCAGAGGGGGGAGAGAAGGCGATCAAGAGGTATACGAGATTGATGACAGTGAGAATGAGATGGAAGGGGGAGGATTTTTATGTGAGTGACGAGGACGAAGATATGGAGCATGTTGGCGAGAATGATATGGCTGCTGGTGGCAGTGGTGATGATCTGGCGAAACAACAACATCAAAAACCAAAGAAATTCAATCCCAACAACGAATGCGAACTCATATGGACCGGGATGGCAGCGAAACGTGCATTTCACTCCTTCATGTTCCAATCTGCGGCGAATTCGACAGTGGCCAGAAAGATTTTGGAGGCTAAGAAAGTGGCTCATTATTGGGACTTGGCCATTTCTCATGCGGAGGCGAAGGAAGGCGGAGGAAGCGGGGGTGTGGACTTGAACTTTCGGTTGGGCGCCGGTGATGATGAAAGTGGATATAGCTGATGTTTTGATCAGTCTTCAAGTCTTGTTTTTGAAGAAATCTCTTCATTTATGAAACAATGAATTTTCCTCATTATTTATTGAAAAAATCCCAACAAAATATAATGATGATATCTTTGGTATCGTGATTTTATGTACGTTTCAGTCTTTCCTTTTGGCCTCAAATTCTGTGGACATTGATGTATTTGTTCGAATGGTAATTCTTGTGACATCGCCTCCTACAACCTGACACGGTTTATGAAAAATGAAACAACGACTTCTTCGCTGCTACAATATCTTCAAAATAATTCATGTCCTACACATGACAGTACACGATGACAGGCGTATCCGGCACAAGACTTTGTGTATGATTCTCCTCCCTACTCCAAGACAATAGCAACTCCATGTTGTACTTAGATTGTTGTGCTTCGCTTTAGCTTTCAAAATCTGAAGATATAAACACCAGAGCATCAAAATAATGATTCCGAGAACATCTGAAATCAGAGTCGAAATTTCTATTTATTTAACGCCCAATGCACAGGGTGTAAACAAAAGTATCATGTGATGATATTTCTGTCGATAAAATTGACAACTTCTTTTTGTAGCGTTTGTTTAGAAATGACAATCAACCCAACACATCTACCCTTCGTTTCTAAATTTATTTTCGACATATTTACGTTAATGAATAATAAAGATATGAAGGAATCGATCTGCAGGTTTTAACGTGGCGTTGGTACCTCATCTATAATCAGTAATATAACAAGGCATGTGATCTATGTGATTTTGACTCTGTATTATTATTTTTCATAACTATTTCTTACAATGCAAGAAAACTCAGTTGATGTGCATTACGTAACGGATCATTGTTATTCTTTCAACTTTTTTCGTGGTTTGACATATTCAATTCAACATCTCAAATTTATCTCCGACCTTTGGTGAAATAGCCCTGTTCACAATCGACAAATAAGAATTCCAAGAGTCTTTTCCAAAATCCCACAACCCCAAAGCCGTAATCAAATCTCTCTTACCGATGGCGTCCGCCAATTCTTTGGTTGCAAATGCAGTTTCGTTGATGTAATATCGACTTACAAGCAATTCTCTCGACGGACCCGAGTAATTAGGACTCGTAAGCATTTGAGTCGCAAACAAGGCCATTTTAAGGAGAGCATCCACCGCAGGCGCCGGCATTCGTTGTTCATATCCACCATCGACTAATCTGGCTGCTTCATTCCATTCCTTTTCGCTCAATCCATTATTCTTAACACCCTTACGAAACAAATCTCCCAACCGTTGAAACTCGGACGCGCCCAATTGAATAGAAAATGCATACTTCCCATAAGCAGGTTGACGTTGCTTTAGAGACACGTAAACGCAAGAATTTCCCGTGGCATCCGATTTGGTGCATTCGCCCCACGCATTCCACGTCGGATCATCGGCAGGAAATGCATCGATACTCAATCGACGCGGGGGTTGCTTTCCGGAGAAGTACCAGTAGTCTTCTCTTATGAGAGCGTCTTTGTTTTTCTTGCGGTCTCGTTTTTCATATTGGAAGCGGGCATCGAAGGCACTAATTGTTTCTTCATCGGCAAAGGAAGGAGGTGGAAGAAAACTTTGTGGTAAAAGAATTGTGGATGAGACGCCGAAGATCGATTTTAGCGCTCTCCTTCGTGGGATTGAGTCCGGTGCCAATTGTAACGCCGTGGTACTATGAAGGGCTGTTTGAAGTGCTATGATGCAAATAGTTGCATTATTTTTCAGGAGTTTCATTTGTAAATCGATTGCGCAAAATTATCTCGTTAACGAAGAAACGAACATAAAATTGATGTAATTGAAGAGACAGAGTTGATTAAAAAAAATAAGCAAATAATCCGGAATCAACGCAGATCGCATAAATAATATGGCCACACAACAAAACATTGAACTTCATAGATAAAGTATGAATTCCTTCGTCAAAACGAATCCAAAAAATCGGACGCAAAAAGTAATTTTCACAATCCATGTAATACTAGTACAACTTGGGGAATTTCATCTAGTACTTCCACGTGCATGATGGTGGATATATTCCGGGTGTCGTCTTTGACGTGTCGGAACAAGCTATTGTACCCCTTACATTGAGGTGATGGAGTTGAGCACCCATAATCCATAATGCCCTTTAAAGAAAGAAATGGTAGCAAAGAGAATAAAGAACCTCTAGGTCAAGTCGGAAAGATTTCAGAGTAGGACTAGTGATGAGACACAGCTTCTTTGGGATGATGTTTTCATTGCTCCTCCAATTAATAAGAATATATTTTCGTGTTTTAGTTTTTCTTGATCTCTTTAGATACCTGGTATCTCGTCAATGATTTTTTTCACTCATCCTTTTATCTCGGCAGAGAGAAAAATGATTAGACATTAAATGAAGGGAGTTTTGAAATATTTGTTTCATCTGAATTGATCTTCCAATTTCCCGCTCCGAAAAAAAATATTGTTCTGCGGCACAATATTGAATGATATCATTTTCTTCCCCACGACCTCGAAGACTCGGCTGAAAGGCAGTATGTAGAGGCATGCACTTGCCTTGTTTTTATACGTCATATTTGAACGAGATTTCCGAGGAAACAACGAAGATCTTTTCACTCAGAGTCGGACTTCGGACTCTTATTCCGGACGAATGATGTTAAAGTGGAAGGGCATGTTATATGGTTCAACAATGCTTCATGTTCAACGTTGTATTTTAACTGAATTTAGTCTTATTCATTTAATGGGTTTCACCGATGTTCTCAACATAGTACTGCAAAGATAATTTGTGACATAACAGGCAATGAAATCGGATTGTAATAGCGTTTTCTGTACTAAAATATTTTTATGATTTCATTACCTACACGTAACAGTTCCAGTTGCAGTAGTCAACCACAGAAGTGTTGAACAGTCTGACAAAAATTATTTAAATACTGCTTTTTCCAATCCCGTAGAGATATCGCGTTCCCTCTATTGTAAAACCCTCTGTGCGAGAATTAATAGCTTCAAATCGTTTCGAGCAATCAACGGGACACGTCCCTAGCCACAAATCATGGTTGACCTGAGTTAGTGCCTCAGCTGACTAGAAATGACCCATTCACTATCACGATGCTTACGCGGCGGCAATGAAGGCCTTGCATGGGAACTCGAGAGGAGCCAAGTTGGTCACTCGGATCACGTTTCCGGCTCCGGGGGAGTTGAAAACGACGTACAAGGAGTTGAGCAAACCGTTGTTAGTGAAAACCTCATATTTCTGCTTGAAGTTGTTGGGTCCGTTCAAGAGCTCAACTTGAGCATTGAGCTGACGAGTGTCAGTGTAAAGAAGGACTTGAATTTGGTCAACTGAGGCGTCGAAGTTGACAGAGTGGATGGCTCCTCCCTCGATGTATCTTCCTTGGTTGGCGGTGAGCAAGTCTTGCCTTTGGGCGGTCAAGGAAGGCTTGGCATAGCATGCGGCGGCATTGAGGGGGAAGTCACCAGGTCCGGTGTTATTGATATCGATGGCAGCAACTTTATTACGGGTTCCAATCAATGTTTGGACGGGGCGCATCATACCGTCCTCTGTGTATGCCTTTACCTTCATGGGGGTCCAGTCGGGTCCAATCCACAACTCGATCAGAGCCTCGATGGGGCGGCCATTGGAGTCAATTCCAACTTGGACAATTTCTTGGTTAGGATCGGGGAATTCCCAGTGCTCACGGGACATACCCTCGATCCTGACACTTCGTCCGATGTTGGCAAGATCCCATGTATCGGTGGAGGCTTTGAGAGAGGTGGCAGGCCTCACGGCCGAGGGGGTGTTCACGGAGAAGGCATTGGCGGAGGCGGCAAGCGCGAGGAGCAATCCAGAGACAAACTTCATGGTTGACACTAAGGTTTTGTTTTGGTGTGAGATGATGATTGTGCTCTTGAATATCGGTTGTGATGGCTGGCAAGAAGAACACGGATCGGCCAAAAGGACTGCGTGCGTTCGTGGTCCCAAATCCAGGAAGCTCACGTCACAAAACAAAGCAATGTTGCACGTGTACCATTCAGTATGGTATTACATACGGTAGAACAACATAGAGTTTAGAGAGAATGAATTGATACGACAATACTATAGTACTCGGTACACATATGAATAAAAAGCGCGAGACCACGCTACTAGAGACGCCATCATCACTGTCAGATGTTGTGTTATTGATGTTACGATACACACACCTGGCTGGATTTTGTCTAAGTGTTGTTGTGTTCGATTGTCATCGCCTCCACGGGCTCTCTTTGCTTCCTCCACCATTCAAAATCTGTCTCGTAAAAAATGCGGTGTAAACGTTGAGCGACGCATTCAATTTTGTAGATTTATCGAATTCCCACGTTGAAGAGTTGATGGCCGACATTTAGTCGCGGTAGTAATTACACGGAACAAAAATATGTTGAATTTATCGTAAATTTAGCTTGTAACAATTCTAATTAAAGATTAGTTTATATTCGCGCTTTCAATATGTTAATATTGAGATTTATGACGTCACTTCCATCGCAGTAAGAATTATTGAATCTCCCAGCAAATTGACACTTAAAATATCACATTTTTTGTTCCACAACTAGTGTACAACACAATAAAATATATTATATTAATAAAAGGTAGAAAAACAAATGATACATTTATGACGTAATGAAAGTCCGACCAATGACGTACGTACGTTTGTCGTTCTCGAG
>JALLPE010000756.1:0-14864 GCA_036940025.1 Conticribra weissflogii | reverse complement strand
GATCTTGGAATGTCATCATCACACAAGATCAAGCGTGTTCCAATGTCCTCATCAAAATACCTTCATGCACACATTGCATCCAAGCCATTCTATGAGTGTGATCAATTCAACTTCAACTACCAATCCCTCATAGGTAAGCTCAACTATCTTGCTCAGACCTCCAGACCCGGCATTATCTCTGCCGTTCATCAACTAGCCAGATTTTCTGCAGATCCAAGCAAAGACCATGGTGTAGCAATGATGTATTTGGGAATGTCCAAGCTCATTTGCAACAAGTTCAAGATCCAACTGGACAAAGGCTTTGAATACTATACAGATGCAGATTTTGCAGGCATTTTCAGCAAGAAACACTCTGATGAGGACCCTGTTGTGGCCAAGTCAAGATCAGGATGGTACATTTTCTATGCAGGATGTCCAGTTGCATGGGCTTTTAAGTTGCAAACCATGGTTGCTTTGAGCACCACCAAGGCTGAGTACATTGCTCTATCAAATGAGTTCATGACATCATACATCATACCCATCATGGAACTTGTGAAGAAAATGAAGTCTTGCAAGTTTGATGTCATCAACATCCTTCCTTATGTATATTACAAGGCATTTGAAGACAACTCTGGAGCTCTAGAACTGGCCCGTCTTCCAAAGATGCGCTCAAGGACCAAGCACATTGCTGTCTGTTACCATCATTTTAGGGAACATGTCCATGCAGGCAAAATCAAGGTATACACAATTGATACCAAAGATCAACCTGCTGATATTGCTACTAAGGCACTTGCTCAAGATCTGTTTGTGTGCCATTGCCAACAGATATGTGGAGAGTAAGTAAGTATGCACTGAGAGGGAGTGTTGGAATATCTATGTTCCAGCTTTATACTTTCTTGTACCCTTAGGTTTCAGAGGTAGTTGTTGTGACTAGTTAGTAAAAAAAACAATCTCAACTCTCAGGAGATCAAACCATTGATCTAGCTTTGTCTAGCTGTTTGCTAGGTCTGTTTAGTTATTTAATCATTCTAATCACAATTTCATCAAATCTACCTTTTTGAAAGTTGTCCCAACATTATCACCATATCCCAGCTGCAGACAGTTAGGGGACGCCCTTCCTTAGCAGCCAACAACCAGATAATAGCAAAATGTAATATTGAAAGTCAGTGCTGCAACAAACAATTGTTTTACTGGCAACAAAAGAGAGATGTTAAACTATCTAGAAGCATTCAGTAAGGAAAACGAAAAAGATGATGGCATAGTCTCAAATTGGGGGATCAAGTCATCCCAACCAGCCCCACAGTTTTGTCAATGACTGATCCATTTGGAACAGAGGGGCTTCAATGCAAATGGAGATGTTGCACTTTCCTTCTGCTTCTAGCCTAGTGCTTGGTGTTGTGGAATAGAAAAACAGAATAAAATCGAATTGACTCTATGGTCTGCATAGAAAATAGAGATGGATTTGGGCGGCAACAATAATATGTGTAGTGCATAGGGGTGTATCTAAACATGTTGTCGGTTGTTGTCACACAAGTTCTCCTTTGTTGTGACTTTCTTCATGCATCACTAATGAAGAAAAAGATTTTTTATATAATGCCATTGAATTGTTCCTAGCTGCAAATCTCAAGTGCTTGATCATCATATTCACTAAATTTGGGAAAAAATAAATCATGCACAACCAATAAATGACATCTAGCAACACCAAACAATGTTGACCATATCCACCACTGTACAGGTAATAAGAAGAGATGTATGCAAAACAAAACCAGGGTTTGTAGTGATATCTGGGCCATTGCATTTGTCCTGTTGATACTTGTTTTGCTCATAAAATTCACAATTGGCTGTTGATAAATCAGACAGTTTAACCTAAATTTTGGTGGGGTTCTCATGGCATCAAAGCCTTTAGAAAATTGCCCCATAGCTAAAATCACATAACAATCAAACAACCATGCAGTGGGCAAATGTGGTGTACAGTCCAAAAATTGTGGACTGCTTTTGTCTATTTATCATCCACTTTCCCCCAAATATTGCAAAGGCAGACAATGGAATGAACTTTTCAAAATTCCATCAGATTCTGTTTCCTTAACAGACAAATGAATTTTCTATGCCTGTTTCCAAAACCAACAGAGGAAGATGGACTTCAATGAAGGATACATAACCTTGCTGGTGATTGTCATCAATCCAACATTAAATATCCATCAAAGATAAATTTACATTTTTATTATATGCACTTGTTGTCATCTCTTTCCTTTAGAATGAAATACATTGACACTTTCTGAAACATGAAACAAACCAAATAATTCAGACACTTTCCATAAACACAGTGATTTTTGAGATTTTGATAAGGTAGAAGTCCCTTCAGTTTTGCTTTGAGTTCATTTATTTTGCATTTTCTAAAGAGGCTGGGTTGGTTGAAACTGTAGAGATAATGCAGTAACTCAAAAATCATGATAATCTACTTCCAGTGATGAAGCAAGTTGATATTTTCAAACACAGCTTACTATTTGGGTAAGAGGTTAGAATTGAGTAAGAATTCAGATACTGTCAGTTGAATCCACTGTCTGTGCCAAAATTATATTGTAAGTTCCAATCAATCATCCAAATGTATCATCATCAGTATCATAATCACTAAAAATGTATGAAAACATAGTAAAATAATATGAGAATTATTTAAAAGGATCAAACACATGCATGTCATCTAAGATCTTTTCACTATTCTCTCCTAATGCTTGATCCAAATCTTCTTCACTTCCAGTTATTGAGCACTTGACAGATGAGACAAACAGGTTTTCATTATTGTAAAACGAGGGAGGCTGTTTTATCACTTTGTCTGCTTGATTAAAAAGAAAAAAATACTCATCCATTGCAGGAATGTTTGAATGACAGTATCTCAGTGCTTTTGTTGCAGGAAAAGTGGCATCCAGAAGTTAAATCTTGTGAATATCCTCAATTGCAAGAACAACCTATGAATTGTTTGGTACATTCTCAAAATCAGCTCCATGGATTATTATTTTCAAAGACTGCTTAAGTTGTAACTACCAGTGCATTAAATGAAACAAATTGACAAACCATGTATTAACTCCTTGTAACAGGCCAATTTTTGACCTTCCTCAAATTATTTGAATGGGTCATGAGCTTAAAATGAATGGTATGATTGGTACCACTGTCAAAGATACTACTTATCTGCAGATCTTCAACACAAGTTGCTGTCAAGGGAAGAGTAAGAGAATCATTAATTACAAATTACAAATTACAAATTACAAATCACAAATGTCAGTAATGATATTGTATTAAAATACCCAGTTTTGAGTAATGACATTTCAGAATTATGATAAGGTGGGTATAGAACTAGATGAGGCATTCAATGAAGGTAAGGACAAAACAAGTGAAGGATATGTAGGGCACATTCTTGGCATGTGCACATGAAGTCACCAAGAATCACATATGAGAGGGACATAGGAATCTACCGAGGAGGATTCCTGGAAATCCTGAAGAAGCTCATTTGGGCATAACATTTATTTCCCCAATATTTAAGAGATTATTGAGAAATTGCAACAGAACATGCTCTTAACTTTTAGGACTACATTGCCCTGGGAAACTAGACACAAAGGATCTTGAACATTTGAAGCTAGATCAAAGACAAAGCAGTCTTGATTCATTTATGTTGAATTGAATTTGTCTACCTTTGCCTTGGAAAAGGACTGAGTGAACTCGACATCCTTCTTGACATCATCAACAATGTATCCAATGAAGTCATATATTGCTACAGCAACAGGATGCCACAATTGACCAACATATTTAGGAGTGTCATCATCTTGATTATTGTACCATGTAACAACTTCAAACCAACAAAGAGTGCATACCATTTCCTCTTGTTTGCTTCTTCTTTGTAACAGACAAAAATTAATGACAACAAGTTCACCTGAAGAAATTTTACAAGATTGCTAGATTGTCAATAAACTCAAATAAATGTGCTTCCCTCCTATTTTCCTTGTCCTTAATACCTTAAAATCACTACACACATGCTTTGATTTCTCTATGTGTTGCTTGAAATGGTCGATTTGTGATAATTGGTCAATGCCAAGTTGAATAGGGAGTTGTTATTAGGAGAATTGTCAATGGCTGATATGTCAGATGATGCTTATTGCATTCAGACCACATTTGAGTTTCTCCTGCATTTCCTTCTACAAAATTGTAAAGTTTCAAATAAAATCTGTGATATTCAAGGGTAATATGCCTTTATACTTTGCCAGAGCACCAGGGATTTTCAAGACATGATGAAGCATACAAGTATGATAAGCATTAATAAAAAATCTACCACCATTGTCACATTTCATTTTGGACCAGGGCCCTTGTGAGTTGGGTACCTGTGTAATGTTAAGACATTCCCATATATCATTGAGGATTGACAACTCATTGATATTGGATGTTTTTCCACTTTGTGATGACATAGAATGAAGCATAGGTAAAGAGGATTTAGATGGCAGGTGACAGAGATATCCTTTTGTGAGGATGATGAGAGGTTAGAGGGAAGGACTGTCACCATGTTGTCAGAACAGTTGCAGTTCTCACAGTGGGCTGCTGGTGCCATGTCAGTTGCAGGAGTAGTTGTAAACTTTGTGGGCTTATTCCTCCCACTTCCCACTTGGATGATTTTGTGTGGGAGCAGATGTCATCCAGAAGTCTTGTTGGTGTAGAGTGTTATGCAATGGATATTGTTGGCCATTTTTGTATATTATTAGGGAACAGGTTTGAAGGGAGAGAGGGTGATACAGGATAGAGATCGCCCAAATTTTGATGAGTTCAAACCAATCGAAAAAGAAAAATTTGAGATCAAGAGGCAAACAAGGCCAGGGGAGAGAAAAAGAAATACACATGATAGATGCATTTCCATTTCATAACTTTTGATTTTCTTATTTAGGAAATAATATTATTGCAATTCCAAATTTACATTTTGACATCTTCTCATGGAATTGTTATTAAAGTGTAAAGTGCTGATCCTCTAAAATGTATTCCAAAGATATTAAATTTGTGGGTCCACTCTAATTCACAAGTGCAACATGCCATCAATGAGTGACTCAGGATTCTAAAATTGGATATGTGTGTTGAAAAAAGATATATTTTTTCATGTTTAACAATATTAGGCTGAGATTGGGACTCATCAACAACATGACCATAATTCTATGGTGAGTTGATGTACCTTTGATTAATTGGCTCTCCTTTGTTGGCAACTTAGGAAATTCCTTGCTGCTTTGCTTCTTCCTTGGTGTCATAGATTGAAATGGATGTTGATTGTCATCTAAGAATTGTTAGCAATCTGATGCTATAGGCACTCCAGTGTACACCAAAGAGTACTGGGAGAATTATACATACGCAACATATTTATGATGACAATTTGTGTGTTTTCACAAGAGAAAATATGACTTGTTGCAAGTAATGTGTGCATCTGGTGATTTGGACTGGGTGCAATCATAAGCTCTATTGGTTTGTCTTTTGACATGGCATTGTTTGACCAAGGTTCATGACCCTGCTCTGGTGAGTATATCATTGAATCTTGTCCATTTCTCTTCTTTCCTAGACTATGTCATCCATGTGAGGTTCACTTGTACTTAATTGATTTACACTTGATCACCTAAGCAGGGTGGGTGTCAAACAGTGAAATGGAAGTTGATTATCATCTAAGATTGGTTGACTTATTGCAGGTCTGAAATTGAAGGCACTCAAGTGTACATCAAAGAGTATTAGGAACCCTAATAACACACATAGTATATTATGATGATGGTTTGTTAAAATTCATAGGAGAAAACATGATTCATTGCAAGTGTCATTTGTCATGCACATCTGGTTATTCAAGTTTGATTCCTAAGTGTAATCATTGTTTCTATTGGTTCATCATTTCAAGGCTTGGATTTTTGTTTCACAGTGTTGTTTGGTTTGTTATGGCTTCTTGCAAGGGTTTGACTTGGAAGGGTATTCTGTTGTGTATGTGTGGTTTTTTTAATTTTTGGATAACTTGTTGTCTGGATTCTCTCTATTTGAGAGAGAAGGCCTTGGAAACTTCTCTGGATGTTGCCTCTTGATGTAGGCTACAATGCTTGGGCTTGGAGCTCACCAAAGGAGGTGTTTTGGACTTAGTTTCATGGATTGGTGCTGGCATATGAGGTTTTTCATTATATGTTCACCACTTGTTTGACAAGAGAGATGGTCTGAACTTGTTTTGATGCTTCCTTATCCATTGAATGCCTTGAATTTCTGTTTTTGCATGTTGCAGTCATTGGCACCTTTGAGATGACATGCTATCCCTTTATCAAGTTCTTGTTGCTCTTGCTGTTGGGATCGCTTGATGGTTATGGCAAGTAGAATATGTGACCAGTTGTGACATAAATATTTGGCTATCCTCTTGTATTTATGTATTCTGGCTTGAAGTTTGGTTTTGCAAAGTGCACTTCTTGACTTGTCCAATTGGTGGTGTAGAGAGGACTGATGTTGTCCTCATGGCTCAAGGCTAAAAGTTAAAAGATATGTGCTTGTAATGGGCTGAGTCCAAAAACAGTACTATGTGTGATAAGAATGGCATTTTACCATTGAGAGAGGATGGAGGGCTAGTTGTCCTCCTTGTGTTCCAAATGGGAGATGATTAGGGGGATTTCTGTATGAATGTAAGAATTAATATGATCATTTTTAGTGGTTCTCACATCACTGCTAATTCCATTTTGGTTGATATCTTTACTCTCATGGCTAATAATTTAGTATGTTGTTTTGGTGGTAATGGTGTTTTTCACTGATAGCTTGGAGGGTAAGATTTTTTAAGCCATAAGATATCTTCAGAAGAAATTCTATCCTGAAAGAGGCCAAAACTTGGGGTTCAGTTTAGGAGTTAGTCACAACAATCTGAAGTTTATTCAATTGTATTATGTGTGGACCACTTTCAAAGTGGAAAAGAGGAATTGTTCAAATTTCAGATGAATTCAATGCAACAATACTCTCTAGAATTGGAGTTTTAGAACTTGAAGGGACAAAACTAGCTACAACTGTGAAGTTCTTTACTTTGTTTTATGAATGAAACTCTATTTTGTAGTGTCTTCTTCACATTTCTATTGTGGCTGTGATCAATTGTTGATTCACTTGGTGGTGCAATGACAATAAAATTAGAAAAAAGAATCAACCCAATCCAGGGAATTCATTTCAATGTAACTGAAATCAAATTGGTAGTTAATTCAATTTCTTTATGTCTTCTTGAGTGATCTATCCTGAAGATCATGAATTCAATTGAATAAAATTATCTCTCTCTCTTGTTTCCATTGTTATTAGCCAGCTAACATCACAATAAACAAATTTGCTTTTGCAATGAAAGTTATTATCAGTGGGTGGTGCCACAGTTGAATATTTATCTTGGATTATCATGAATATGGCCATTAGCAAACTATTGGCAGCTGAAATAATCAAATTTGATTTTAAAGAAATTTGTCCACAAACAATTTTGGATATAGTTACAAGATAGGATATGAATAAAATTGTAGATGCCTTGGCATGAAAATTCATGTATGAGACACTGTTTGGTGCACTGATAACTATTTTCCTGGGCAAAAAAGAATATTTTTCACATCAAAAAATTAAAAACATAAAACCTACCATGTTTTCCAATCAATGCTATGATTCTATTTTGGACAGCCTGATACCAGTGCCACAAATGCCATTGGTCATGACACTGCTGACAGTGGTTTCAAAAATGTCATCAATCAAATCAACTGATATCAACACAGTTAGGGATCCATTTGCAATGGGATCCATGGGAGAAACTGCTGGATCCAATGACATTCCTCCATCACCAATCAGTGCCTCAAACCCCTCCCTCCTCCATGCACAACTTCTCCTTCACTGCCAATCAAGCTGCCTCCATCTCCATCTCAGCCTTGATTTTCTCCTTGAGGTAAAGGAAATATTCCTAACTTTAAACTCCCAAGCATGAATAAAAACAACAGCAGCTCCAGCTCCAACAACACATAATGTCACTCAAGTTTCAAAAACATCTTTGGAAGCAACAACATGTCAAAAACGTTGTCGTAACAAATGATGCAAATCATGATGCAAAAACAGCTAGACATGAAACAAAAGATGAAAATGATTTGGGGGATGAAAATGAATTTTTTTACAATGTGCAAAGTTTGTTTCCTTGACAGTCTGTCAACAGCATAGATAACAATATCAACATACAATGATATCAACAATGGTAATTATAACAATCAAATTGGTATTCCTCCATTTGACAGTAAATGGAATGGCTTTCTAATTTATATTTTTAACTGTAAGAATGAGATGAAACATTTTACAGTAAATCTTTCAAACAAAGAAATCATACATTGCAACAATGTATTGAAGTTCAAATTTGGTCAATATTTCTTAGAAAAGTAATGAATAGAACACATCATATCTGTCAATCTGCAGATGGTACTGAATGCCAAGAATCCTTCTTCTCTCTCTAAAACACAACATTGATAATTTTCAGTCTGACTTATATCTAAGAAATCATTTCAGCACAATCCCATTCATTAATTGGTTTTGTTTATTCATTCATTTATTCAAGAGTTATTTGTTCCTATTTGAAATCAAAAACATACTTGGATTTTCCACCACACATTCATAACTGGAACCATCCAATTCCCTAAAATTCTCTCCAATTCAATTTTCCAGTTGTGGATATTACAAATACAACATGTCATGTGAAAGTTTGCTCAGTTTTTGGACAAATTTTTCTCAATAGGAAGCCACAGCGCAGTTACTAAACATCAAAAAATAAAAGTGTGCTGCATTAGAGGTTGTCACAAAAGCATCACTTGGCTTAATTCAACATATCATAAGATATATGTTTCCCTTTAATTCCATTGGCTTAGTGTTGCAATGATGTTTCTTGTCAACACAAATTAGATGTATTCTGTTGTATTGGGTTTTGATGAAGTCGTTCATATTTTATTCTTCTTTTTATTATGATGTTGTTTTTTGTCACTCTTCTCTCTGAAGAATGATCCTGTTTTTTCTCATGTTGTGGCCTCCAAATGAAGAAATGTAGCAATATCCATTTTTCAACAATGATTGGTAACATATTTAATAACTTATACAAACAAAAGCATATTTTTTCCAAAGACAAACCTGAAACGTCATAGACTCCAAGGCATGTGTTTTGACACTGACATGGGGATTTACAAAAATATTTTTCATCAGGAATGAATAACAACACCTTCAGAGTTTTCTGATATCTGTTCCAATAGATCAACACCAAAAATTATTTCACTGCAATAAAAATAATCTCTTTGTAATACAATAATTTACAACAATCATAATGATATTCATCTGTTGTAACCAGGATCAATGCCTTGTGAATATGTATCATTACTTCTTGATAGGTATTAAAACAAATTCTTGAGGTAACTTGACATGTCTCCAAAACATTTTGGGTTTGAGTTATTCATAAAAAACTTTGAGAAGGTTCATGGAATTCAGCTTAGACATTGCAATTGAACCCCTA
This sequence comes from Conticribra weissflogii, assembly GCA_036940025.1. NCBI lineage: Eukaryota > Bacillariophyta > Thalassiosirophyceae > Thalassiosirales > Thalassiosiraceae > Conticribra > Conticribra weissflogii. The sequence continues at coordinate 5,362 of JALLPE010000756.1, read as the reverse complement.
TTGCCCTCTTTATTACCAAGCTAGTTTGTTCTCTTAGTCCTGAATGAAAGAGGAGATAGGTTGGGTTTCTTTATGCAGATGGGATACTTGATATGTGCCAATTACTAGACAACAAAGTGTTCCATATTCAAGCAATCATTAGAGATGAGTATACAGATTTATTCACCAAAATGTCTCCAAAATCCACATGCTTGGGAATCTCTTCATACAAAGTGAAAACTATGCATTGTTTTGATATCTGATTCAAAGAAATGAATTCATTAATGATTGCATGTGTTATTGATAGTATAATATCTATGACCTGCATTGGGTGTATACAAACAAAATGAAATACTCAAAATGCATCAAAACAGACAAAGAAAAAACAGCATAACAAATAGGCAAACAATTACAATATTCTATATTAAAAATAAATGGTTTATATTTGAAATGTAAAGATAGTTTTGTCTCAAGATTCATTTCCCTTGAGGTAATATTTTGATATTCAATATCATTGTTTGTCAATGTTTTGATTATATGATCAAATAAAATGTTTTTTAAAATTGATATGTCACATAACACACATTATTAATTATTTATTAACTCTGTATTGCATATTTGAATGTGTCACAAAGTTTATAGTAATGTTACCTTGACTGAAATTACATTTGTTTATGTAAATAAGTGGGATAGTGTGTCATTTGTAAGGGAAAAGACTGCTGTTATTGCTGTCATATCTGTCATTCATTTGTGTGCAATTGTAGATAGTAGATAGAATTGGATGCAAAATATTGCAGCTGGAAAAGTGATTCATTGGAGGAATGTTCAGAGAATCAATTCAAATGAAGATTTATATATTCAAGATGGTCATAATATGATTGATTCCTGGATATGATAATGGAAGGTGAAAATTTGCTGTGGGAATTGTCAATGTAAAGACTGTCCATATCAAAGCAATGGTTGGTACTCAACAAATACTGGTTTACAAAGTGGCCAGGGAATGCAGACATTAATGAGAATTTGATGTCAATATTTGTGAGATGATCTTTGTAATACCCTGGTAGGATATTACATAGCCTAGTTACAAGTTCATAAGAGAAGTAAAATGGGACAAGATTCCCAATACAGCCCTCTTGAATTTTGGATGTTTAATATTGTTGGAAATTGTATGCCCATTATCAAAAATGGAACCATCTGTCCAGAGGAGTGAACTGAAGGCTGCGCAAATACTATGAAATCAAGGTTGCCTTGGTGAATTCATTTGGAAGAAGTCAACTTGGGCCACATGGACTGCATGATGCATATTGGAAATAAAACTTGTATTCTTCTGTTGTGAGCACATAGTGACCTCATATTTATGACAGGTCATTGGTAGATAATGACATTTTCAAAGAATGGTTCTGTAGTAGGTATGATGTTGTCAAATTGTCACTGGCATGCCTCAATGAATGAACTATGTCACTGAAAGATGGGTAGATTACCCCTAATGATGTATTGAAAATTGACTGATGAGTATTGGAATAGTCTCATGGATGGTATCTTGTATGCAATATAATAATTGTGAGTCCAAACAAGTATTGGAATTGGTGATCTGAATTGTTGGGAATTTGTGTTAATGATTGCATACAGAAGTGATGTGGTATTGCTCTTTTGTGTTGGAGTGGGATTCCATGGCTGTTTTTTGGATGATGGTTTGACAGCAGTGTAATGGTCAAAACATGCCAGTGTCATAATTCTTGTTGTGACAGATTTTGACCCCCATGATATATTCAACCCATAATATATTAGGGACAATTTTGGTTCTGACAATGTTGGTTTGTTTTTGTCATCAAGCCATGATTTCAAAACTTCATAAATGCTTTGGGTGTACTTCCAACATGCATGGTAGAACTAAATTCTGTTGTACCAAACTAAGTGCACCCAGTTGGTCAGCTGATTGAGCTCATCATGTTATTCTTCTTTTATTGTGTCCAGTTTGTTTGTGGTGTCAAATCCAGTGGGTATTAATTGTCAAATCACTCATTGTATTGTACAGTGACAGAGTTGGTCGTTGTATTCAAGTATGCAATTATGTCAATAAACTAAAATATGTTCTTCATCATTTAGCACATGAAGCTCTTTACAATTTACTACAAATCAACAATAATAGTTAGTGGTGACATTAGAAGATTTGACAACACAAGTTTTGTACACTTTGGAGGTTAAATCAAAGAACTTGATGGTTGTTTTAACTGCCTTTTATACTCTTTTGTGTTCATGTCAAAATCGGTTGTATAACAGAGTCATAAGTTTCATGATGAGATACCTTGGTCATACACCTTATCAATTTTTGTTTACATTTACCTTCTGGATGAAATGGATCAAGCCTTCTTTGAGCATCGAATAGACATTCTGCCATTTCTTTGTCACACTTCATCATGTGTGATCAAAGACTCTCATTCTGAATTTTTGTTGTCACAAAGTTGTTTTCCCATTGGATAGTCCAATAACTTGCCTGTTTCCTAGGAATGCTGATGATTGTCCCAGTCATTGTAATATCAGAATCAATATCTATCAAATGTCAAATGTTGATAAGAGTCCAATAAGAAAAGATTGCTTGATGCAATTACTCCATGCCCCAACATCTTCATGCAACCTGACTTAACCTTCTTCTTCTTTGTTGTTGATGGAATGGTTACATTGGTTAAAACTTTAGCTGTTGTTTGATTTGTTGCAATTGTTCTAAGTCACAGCCATTTATTTCTTTTTCAGATATGGAATCATTCATTTTAACTTGATGATTTTCAAATTTAACATCTGATAATCGTGACAAGATGGGTGGTTCTTTTTGTTTGAGAATGTTGCCCATCTTTGCCTACACTCTTTCTGCAAATTGCTAGCTCCAGCTGTATAATGAATTGCAAATTTTTTGCAACATCAGGCAGAGACATTCCACTGAACACCTTGTATTCATAACAATGTTTATGCATTTGGATATTGCTAAATTCTGATGTATACTTTATATGCCATTTTAAGGGATTTAAAATCATTGCTAGTTATTCCAACATACAGGCTCTTTGAGGGTGATTCTATGGCCTTCCAATTGGACATAGTTGTAGACTGTGCATTTGATTGATGTTGTATTCATTACCAATTTCATCACAACAATCTTGGATACTCTTCCTCTTTCCTGACCTCATTTTGTTCCTATCTACTTGATAGAGAGTGTATGGTCTTTTATTTTTTATTATTCACTCATTTTGCTGTGCTTGAATTGAAGTCAAACAATCTTCTTTCAATTATTCTTATTGTGAGATGATTTACTCCCTGTGATTGTTGCTGCCATAGGTTGAAGCTTTGCTGCAATGTCAAATGCAGTATTTGATAACTGTTCAAGAGCAGATGCTTTATCATCATGATTGTGTGAAGTTGATGCAGTAGATGCTGATCTGACAGAAGAATCTGTATCTGGAGATAAACTTTGTGCCATTGTCAATTTTGAAATGGATGACAGAACTGTAGACTTTTTCTTGGAATGGGCAGTTCTTACTCTTAACTGGATTCTGTGATTGACACATTCTTGGAAAGAGACTAAATGGATAGCAACCATACACTCTAGGACTGAGGCATTGGAATTGTGGAACATGAATTAGACACATTTTTGGAACTCTTTGTCCATGGTGATGGGGGTGCTGTCGCCGAAATTGCCTGCAACAAGTTAGCAAGCTAACCTGTCCTACCTTTATGTATTTGGGATCAGATGTTTGCTCCTTGAGCGATAATAATGAAGTTGAATAGTCAAGAATTCCACGTTACAGGCAAAGTTGACCTGTGAAAGGCTAATTGATAACATTGTCACAAACGCCGCAACCATTAGGAATGTTATCTCAAATTCTACTTTATCTGAAGAAATCTATCAAACATTGGAAAGCTAATTCTAGCGTGGAAAAGTTTCTGCCAATGGTAATTTTTTGGGGGTGGGCGCAGGGAAAGTTATTGAACTGCGGGAAGGACGAAAGAAAGGAGTAGAGTAATTGGTTAATTGTCCAACTTCCTCAATTAGTAGTGAAACTGCTAGTTAGCAGTGGGTTACAAAAAATGCAAGCGACACCTCAATTTTGCATCGTGATGTCGCCAATTGATTCCTATGTCATCAAGGAACACGTGGGATTCCGACCTGAAACTGCGACAGGTTTTGGAGGTCGGGATCCCACACAACTATGCTCACAATCAAACAACATCCATCGCCACAAACCAAACCAAAATAACAATCAACCGACCATGGCACCTCAACCAATCCCCAAAAAGCTCGACCAAAACACCGTAGTTCTGCCACCCTGAACTACATCCGACCTACCAGTCATTGGAAGGACATATTCCCCAACAATTACCGCCGTGAAGGACCTCCTGATGGATGCTTCCGGTAAGCGTGTCCTGAAATTATTCCACCAGGACTACCCCGACAAAATATTTTCTGCCTTCGTTGCCTTGGTCAAGTTAGAAAAGTCCGGCCCACCCAATCAACTCTTCCTCAATGATGGATGAGAAACATCACCTGCTGCATCTGCCTCTCTTAATGTCAATGATGCCCCTGACGATGACGAAGACCCTGAGCCTGTAGATGATGATGCTGACAATATGGCAGAGGGAGAGGAGGGAACTCCTGATGACAACCCCCCCACTGATCAATCTGATGGAGCAACCATGGATGGTGATTGGAGCTGGACTTCTTTTTTTGACGCCATTGTGAACAACGCAAGAGGCTCTCACGTCAAATCAGATCCCTCCCTCAAGAAACTGAGCCGTGAAGATTTAAAGAAAATGGAGCCTGTCAACTTCTTCAATTATTTCATGCCCTGGAAGTTCTTTAAGGATAGCGTCATCCCAGCCACGAGTAAAGCACTTAAAGAGGTTCGCTCAGACGAAACCAGCATGCACAAGATGAAGACTTGTCTTGGCATCTGGTTCCTCATGAGCCTCTACGGCCAATATTCACTCCACAACTTCTTCATCGTTGAGGAGAAGACCAAGAAACGCAAGCGGACCAATTTTTGGAATCCACCTAAGTGTGGTAAATACATGTCAAGAGGTCACTTCAAAAAATTCTAACATGCTTTCGCCTCACAAACAAACCGCCACCCAATCATCGTGACAAGTAATTGATATATTTTTATTATTTCATTTTTATAATTATTTACTTCCTCACTTTTATTTTCATTTGTTCACACCAACAGGGTTTGGATGATACGAGATCTTATCAAAGCCTTCAATGACCACATGGAGGCTGTCTTTGATCCCTCATGGCTGTCTTGTTTGGACGAGTCCATGGTTGCGTTCTTGAATGAATTCGCTCCAAATTGGGTGTGTGTTAAACGCAAACCACACCCATTTGGTAATGAATACC
>JALLPE010000755.1:0-14861 GCA_036940025.1 Conticribra weissflogii | reverse complement strand
TGAGGCCGCAGACTTTTTTGCAAAAATGTCCTGGGACGTAAAAAGGACATGTCCTGAACATGTCCTGTGTCCTCAAATGTGTCCTCAAATTTTCTAGAGGACGAGACAGGCCATTGCCAACTAAGTTTGGAACTAGTCTACCATTGTGTGTATCTGGTCCACTGTGTCCACAAGCAAACATTCAAAAAGGAATTCAAACACATCATTGATATTGAAATTCTTGAAGAATGCAGTGCCTCCAAGATGTCCCCTCATTGCTTCATTGCCACCAAAAAGATGGCCAAGTCAGATAAATTTCTGACTTCCACTCCATTATCAAATTCAGCAAATATAAACAATACCCACTATATGTTATTCATGATATCATAAAACAAATCTTGGGATACAAGTATTTTACAAACCTGATATCTCAATGCAATATTTTACCTTTGAGCTCAATGAAGAGTTCCAATAGCCATGTGTACTAATTACATCTTTTGGTAAATATAAATATAGAAGCCTGTCTATGGGCCTAAAATGTGTACCTGATTTTGTGCAACAACTTATGGGCCAGATCCTACTTGGGCTCAATAATTTTGAAGTATACCTTGATGTCATTAGTTTTTTCAGCAACACATGGGAATAGCATCAAGTCTTCCTTGAAAAAGTTTTGTGTTGCCTTGAAGCAAACAGCTTCACCAATAGCCCCCTCAAGTTTGCATGGGCTATCAAAGAAACCAAATTGGCTTGGATATTGATTGACACCAACCGGCCTGAAGCCATGGAACAAATACATTTCTGCCATCCTTGTGCAAGAACCACTATGCAACATGAAGGAAATGAGTGGTTTCCTTTGTGCTGTCAACACACCAGCTCATGTGGCCTAAACGAGCACATTTGCTGAAACCACTGTCTGAAAAATCTGGAAAATGACTTTCTGCTGGTCTCCTGAAATGAACAATGCATTTAAAATTCTGAAAACTATTCTGGCTGTAAATTTCCTCATGGCATACCCCAACTACAATATACTTTTCCACATATAAAACTGATGCTTCTGTCTACCAAATGGGTGCTGTTATCATCCAACAACAACGTCCTGTTGCATATTGGTCTTGTAAATTGACTGAGCCACAACACAAATACCATCTAAAGGAAAAGTCTCCAATGTCTTGGTCATTGAAGAGTTCCACTCCATGCTCCTTGGTGCAGTGCTTTTCATATAAACTGATCATAAAATTCTAACATTTGCCACTCTTTAACTGCTGATGTATTTTAGGATGGCATTTGTGTGTGGGAGAATATGGTCCCACCATTTTCTATCACCCAGGTAAGAAAAATGTATTTTCTTATACTTTCTGGCTCCCACATTGAGATGTATTGGCAGTTCCAGTGAAAAAATGCTCCTGCTGTCCTCTTCAACCCCACATCTAAAGGCCTTGACATTAGCAATGGCCCTGATCTGCTTGAGTGCTTCCTCAATGTATCATTGTCTGAAGTCACAGAGAACAAACCTGTTGACCTCAAATGGATATGAACTCAACAGAACATGGGCTACAAAAGCTGCTAAGTAACCTGAGTGAAACTCCAATGAAGTTATTGATGGTTGCATGATTGTGTGTATTCTTCTTCCTAATGAAGACTGCTTGACACAATGGAAAACAGCATTAACTAAAGAAATGGTGATACCCCTGATCAAGTGGTTTCACTCTATATTGGCTTATCATGTCTGCAAAAGATCCCACATGACTATCTAAGCCAGTTATCATCATCCAGACATCAGAAGACTTGTTGAGGATTTCCACTGTTATTATTGCCAATGTGGCAAGACTCCCTGCAAAAGGGAATGGGATTGTTACCAGAACACAACCTCACCAACACACTATGGTACAAGGTTGCTGTTGACTTCATTGGAGCATGGTCTGCAAAGACAGAACACTTTAACAATGAATTCTATACATTGACATGCAGTGATATCACAACCGATTAGCAAAACTTGTGTGCATTGACAACAAATCGAGTGATGCCATTGCCAGAAAATTTGAAAACACTTGGTTAGCTTGATACCCAAGACCATCTTGAGTTGTTTATGATAATGGTGGCAAGTTATGGGATACACCTTTGCCTGCCTTGTTCTGGGAATCAAGGAAGTTCCCACAACCAAATAATCCACAGTTATACTTTGTTGGACAATGACTCCTAAAGTATGACCAAACAATCAAAGGGAAACTTGCCATTAAAACCTCCAGCCCCTTTGAAATTGTGTACATTCATGTGAATGGTACTATTGATCCAGCTATGGGATGGTGTGACTGAATGAATAAACATCCATTTTACTATTCCTAAAAAGGACCCCCTGGTATAACTGAAGGAATAGTTATGGTGGGGGAGGTGTAGTGCGTAAGAAAGGTAATATGTATGTTTCTGTATCTCCATTCCTGGGAATACCAAGGTTCCATATTCCTCCAAATGGTCACTCTTTACTATTTGTTTGTTGGATGGACATCCAGCAGATGGCAGCCCATTGGTGGTCAGATGGTGTCAGAATGTTAGGTGACAGGCTGGCACTCTATGTTCTCCTTGGATTAAGATGTGTGTAGATAAACATCAAAAATTCTATTTTAAATTCTTAACAATAGTTGTACCCTTTTCCCTGGGAACATCATGGACATCATTTTTTGTTGTTCAACTTTGTATTCAGATGCTGTTTGTCAGCCACGCATTCCGACATAGTTTTTGTTTTTGCCTAAAAAATAAAAAGATACGATTTTGGCTCAATTGAAACAATTGTTTTGTAGGCTGTAGTAAAGAGTAGTAAGTAGTAGTGACTTCGTAGAGTGACAACCGTGTACGATATCAAAAAAAATCCAACGCCTGCTGCAATCGCGAAGTACCATACCGTAATTTTGTACCTTAGCTACAATCCCGACTTTTATTTTATCTCTCATTCACCCATGTCTTTTCCCTCTAGTTGTTCATCCAAAAACTAAACAGCTTATTGCTGCGTACAAAAATCCTCAACATTCACGTTCAGGAGTCTGAGGGCCCTATTATTTGTTGGCCTTCATTCATTTAGCATTCAGCTTTCAACATTCAGAATTCAGCATCGGCGCCTGTTGGTACGATTGTGAAATTGAGAGACGGCTTTTCACCAGAATCCATTGCACCACAAACCACAAATTTCCTCAACTTCAGCTCATGTCATACAATTCGTTGTGTAAACACCACATAATCCCCAATTGTCAAAAGAATGAGTTCGCTATCTATTGCTCTAGCAAATATTCGTGCAGACCCCTCGTCTTCTCTTGGAACTTCCACCAACAATGATAGTAGCAGGAAGAAGAGTGGTCGCGATTCTTTTTCATCGGGCATGTCCGCAAATGCCGGGCGAGGTCGGGGGCGTTGTGGACTGCCCCCGCTCTGTACCTTTCACCTTCAGGGCAGATGTACTCGAGGATCGTCGTGTTCTTTCCGGCACGAAACGAGCGTCAACAGTTCTGAAGTCGGTGGTAACGTGGGTATAGAAACAAGAGAATCATATGTAGGCGCTGAACAACCGCGATCAATTTGCAAATATTTTGCAAAAGGGTTTTGTTCCAGAGGGTCATCTTGTCGATATTCACACGACACCACGTTGAATTCTTCACAAACCGCTTCTCAATCCTTATCATATGGATCTGAGCCGCAGCAAAATTTTCCGAGATTGAGTGAACAAAGCATCCCTTCAGGGTTCCCATCTGCCACAAAAGAAAAGCCCTCCATTGAATCCATACGGGCACGTGCCGCTAGGGCGAAAGAAGCAACTGGGAGAACAACATCGTTGTCTGAAGTAGAATCAAACTCTTCTTTCGTGAATGGCAGTTTTGGCCAAGTAAATCTCAACAATTCAATTCCACGAGGAGAACCGGTTTCGTATTCAGTGGGGTCGTCACAATCATTGGCATCTATAACAACTTCATCTTTGGCTGTTGCTGCTAAGGGCGGATGGAACCATTTGGACACAAGTGGATCTCGAGTAATAACCGGAGGGATGCAACAATCCTTGTTGAACGATACATCTAACGCTAGCAATATTTCACAAGTTGGACTGGAATCCATTCAGTACACTTTGGGGACCACGTTTACTGCGCTGGACGGTAGTTCATATGCAACAAAACCAATAGCTTTAACTATGCAAGACATGCAAGCTGGGGAAAACAAGGATTCCAGCAGAATCCACACAGCTCGTATATCGGCCAATGGAAATTATGAAGCCAATGTTGTCGCAGCACAACATGTTGGTCAGTGTTCATTTCGACCGCAAAATGACACTTTGGCAGAAGAGGAAGAACCACGCAAAAGAGATTCTGCTAAAGTTGGAATAGCTGATGCAAGGAATCAATCAAATGCTGAAAATGCCACACCAAAAGAGTCAATGTTTCATGACAGCAAAAAATCAGTCGAGGATTGCGATGTCGATATTGCTCCGCCAGGTGCAAAATTGAAGACTGGATATGAAACCCCAACAAGCCATTCAGAAAACGAACTACGATTGGAAAAACTATCCGAAACTGTCGATGGCGGTCAATTATCCTCGCCAGTTGTTGTAACAAGCAATGTCACACACGCTCATGAGTCCTCTTCAACAAATGCATCTTCCCTCCAAAAAGCTGTGGCGGCATCGGCGATGAATTCATATCCATTGCCATTTGTCTCAGCCAATCAGTGCATCAGTGTTGACCACTTCTGGGCTAATAAAAATGAAAACATCGCATCTAAATCTTCGCTTCAGTCATCATTAGTTGTTTCTCTTCGCGAATGTTGCGCTGAAAAAACTGCATCGCCCCATTCTTTGGGTGAGGAAGAGGACGGAATGAAGTTACCACCGATATCAAATCCCAAACCGTTGCTTCAATTGATGCCGGCGTCTAGCTTAGACACTCAAACCCCACGCAATAATGCCAAGTTATCTTCGGCAGAGGCGACTAGTGGGGCAGGCGAATCCACGTTGTCAAACTTATCAAGGAGACGAACACCATCGCTTCAATGCATGGAAGGAACAATGCAGACACCACCTGCTACAATTGAAGAATCTGAGCTTCAGCGTCTGGAGCAATCTTCGCTCCCTTTTGCTGTGCCATATCAAAATGAGCTCGACTCTACCTCGTATCCTCCAGCAATAACAATAGCAACTGAATTTTGTAGTGGAATAAAACAAAACTCAACTTCTGCATCCTCGCACGATCTCATCATGCCAAATCTAGAGAAATCTAACACAACGACTTTTTCTGAATCCAAACTGTCCGCGAAGCCTTTTCCAGCCACTGCTTTACCTAGTTTTCACGAGGAAAATGGTCAACAAGGACTTTCCTCATCGTTGTCCAACGCTACGAGTGGACATTGGATGATGGATGCCTCGACTCTTTCCAAGAATAATATTAAATCCAAAAGTGAATCAGACTCATTGACGCCATTTTCAGGGAATCTTCCATGTCAAGAGTTGCAACTGCAATCGCCGAAGCACTCATCCCTAGCTTTCGACGCGACAAACCAGTGTATGTCGAAGCTCACATCTTCTTCCTTGTTAGAAGATGAAAGCAAAACTACTGATACTCAGCTCCCAACGAAACCAACATCACGGCTTCAGGCATCTGTGGCAACCATTTCTTCTTCACACCGCGGTATGGAACGTGTGAAGGACACCAAGCCTGTCGCCGCTGACAGTATTGCAAGTAGGGCTTCGAAACACTGTACCGATTGCGTTGACATCTACTCAACATCCAAATCATCGCATCAATCATCTCTAGGTAGAGATCAAGACTTGGCGCAGAAAATAACGCATACTGAGTCATCCCTAGTTTGTGCCACAACACAGCAACATGATGTGAATAACAAATCATCTGACTCCAAACCGGTTTATAGCAATACAAAAGATTCAACTTCATCGTTTACATCCATACTTAACGCAGAAAATCCAAAATCATCAATGCAATCACCTTTGGTGGCGTCTTTGTTAACTTCGCAGCTTGATAAAAAAATTCCAAACAAGAATATTTCTAGCACTGAAAATAACTGCAGTGAGGCTTTGAAAAAGTCTCCCGTTCTAGCTATCACCAACGCAAAGTTAAATTCGTCACTTCAATCTCATATGAGTAAGCACCAAGACTTCCAACAGACTCCACCAAAACAGTCTTCGCTTGCTTGCGCCACGGCCAAGCCAGGCTCATCAAAACCTTCACTCTCTTCATTGGCGGCAGCGGTTAGTGCCCGAGATAAGGATCCTGCCGCAATTTCTGTACTAACCCAGCTACCAACAAAACCAAGATCATCGCTTCAGTCTTCATTGAATGCTGCTACTTCTCAGCAGCAAAGAGCTGACGTCACTGAAAACACTTTGTCTATGCTGTCTAATGAGGCTCAGGAAGTTGGTAATGGAAGTATTGTTAAGGCTAAAGAGCAACCAACGGCTGTCCCTTCAACGTTGAATACGTCACTTCAATCTTCTCTGAGTAGTCACCAAGACTTCCAACAGTCATCACCGAAACAACTTTTGCAAGGTATGTCAAAGCCCATGGTGTCTTCCTTGGCGGCAGCAGCTCAATCTGAAAGCGAGGAACCTGGCGCAATTTCTGGGTCTTTTTTGGCGAAAGCGTCTACTCGAACTGACAATGCACGTTCTTCGGCCACGGTTCTTACTCTTGCACAAGGGACGAAGAATCAAAGTTTATTATCATCATCGGTGTCAAAAAAAGTCAGTAGAAGCTGGAGCAAGATTGTGTCTAGTAAACCAGTGGCAAAGCAACATGGTTTAAAATTGCCGCTACCTAGTGTGCATCAAAATAATGAAGACATTAAGGCTACCTTGAAGCCTCAAAAACACAGAGAACCTATCGGCAAAAACACCGATGAGACAAGCCACGTGATACATCAAAATGTTCTAGAACTGCCCTCAGTCGTAGCGAAGCATGGCGTGTCAATATCGGAGTTGTCATCATTTAACGCTGCAGAGAGTGGCTCAATGAATCAGCAGCACTCGATGAAGAACAAATCTTCTTCGCACGAGTCTTCATTAATGCCAGTAACGCAGGCTACTTTGCTTTCGGTGCGTGACAAGACTAGTGGTCTGTCGTCTGGTGACGCAGTTGGAGCCAATCGATGGTTGACATCTGAAACGTGTCAGAAAAACTCAACACCAGCGCACCAAAAAAACAGGAGAAGAAGAGAATTTCCTGAAAGAAATGATAGTCATGATCGACCTTCATTTTCTGATGATGTAGTTGTGGCATCTCAAAAAGAGACGCGATCAAATCCCATTGCTGGTTCTTGGGCATCAGGGGCTTCGTTAGCATTAACTGTTGCGAGAGAACAAGTTGACACCAAAACAGTGTCTACGAATGAAATTGGAAGGTCTTCTGGCGGCATTCATGACTCAGAGGCCGAAGCGAAAGCGTCAATATTACCTGATCGGAATGAAATTGGAGTGAAAACTGATGACGACTTGAAACCACGTCCTGCAGCACCACAGCTTGTTGAGTATCCTAATGAAAAAGAACCTGATCAAATTTCCTTTACTGAAAACTTAAGCAACAAGAAGAAAGACGTTATCTCAATAACAGCGGCCAATGTCCCCGAAACTCGCTCGGCATTGTCTTACGCCTCTATTGCCTCCAGGCAGCAGAAGAAAGCTTGCTCATGGGATGACTCGCCAGATCAAGCAAACAAGCACAGGACTGAAACCTCCTCGCTTCGAAGCAGTGGCCGATCAAGTGATTCAAATATCCAAAACAAGTCCTCAGGGTTTCAGCAACCGTACGTTCCTGCGTCTGCGTCAACCCGGTTTGGGAAAGTGAAAGATCTGAAATCAAGTTTTGATAGCGAACCTCCTTTCACCCACTCGTCATCGCGTCTTCCTGTGCCGATAAGAACCCAAAATAACCACCAACGAGCGTGGGCGAAACAAGGCTCAAGCAAGTTGGCTAATATCAATCAAAGCCAACGTCATGAGACGTCAAATAATCGTTGGTATGGCAATCACGGCAACACAAGACAGAAAAATACAAAAGATAAAAGGGAAAAAAACAATCATCATTACTCAGCAAACAAAATCAACCTTGGTACCGCAATGAAATTGAACAATCAAGCCGACGAATCAGTGGTGTACGTAGTCGATTCAAATCCCACTGAAAAGGGCAAGGTATGGGTCTCGGGAGTTATCATCCCAAAGAAGAATTCCACTTCTGCAACGAACGCAATCCAGACACTGAAACGATGGGCGGACGAAAGCGACAGTGACGATGAATGAGTTGAAATTCCAGAAAATTTACCAAGAGTAATACATTCTTTATTATCTATCCACATAAATGACAAAATGATATAACAATTCGTAAAAGAATATAAATTACTAACTGAACGGTTCACAAACATCAAAAGAGTTCACTTCATAGTCCAAAGCGAGGCAACTATTATTTCTTCCGCCGCACGGAAACGCTTTCACGACACATCGACTCATTCCTCATTACTTCTTGCCATGGCAAGACCCCTGGCCTGTTTGATCAACTCTAAAGTTTCCTCCCTCGTCACTACCCTTGCAATGTCATCTGCATTCATTTTGTCGTCATTTGCTCCATAGCGCTGCTTCATCAAATCGCGTAAAATTTCGTGTGCCTTCTCCTCTTTCGTGAATTTCATCTAGTTTAATTCCGATGGTTCCGTAAAGCAGTTTGTCAGCAACATGTGGCACAAATAATACGAAAAGGAAAACAATGACTCACGGTTGACCCATTCTCGTTCATGTAAACTCCTTTTTGACTCTCTCTTACGCATTCAGCCACTCTCCTCCGAAATCCCTCCAAGTCTGTTTTATACAATTTTAATGCCTCCTGATTGGGGTATTGATCGTCTTTGTCTTCATACTCCCTGGTGTAAAAAATTCTCTTGACATACGTCAAGACGGTCGTCAAAAAATGGCGGTTGGAGTCCCATCGAGGGTACTCGCGCTTGATGTCTACTTCTCCCGTGGTGGGGTGAACGTGCGGGTTGTAGACGTAGGAAGTGAATTTGACACTGGGGTGGGTGCCAGCATCGTTGTATTTCAGTGGGCATCGAAGCTCAAATTTGAAAACACCATTGGTAAACATGCTGCCGAATCGTGGCAAATAATGGGGATTTTGTCTCGTGGTTGGCAAATAAGGTATTACGAACATGCAATCAGCCAACAGATAAAATAGAAAGAATGGACAATCTCACCCGCGGCGAACGAACACAACACCATGAAAAAGACGAATATCGTCGAAGGAAGGCAAGAGGTAAACGCCAACAGGGCAATGCTGCTTCAAATGCTTGTATTCAATTGTGAGTTTGTAGTCTCGCATGGCTTGCTCTCGATCCATTGATGACGGGGTCGGCTTGGATCGAATCGAAGTCAAGTATATTATCAGGCAAGTATTGAAAGTAAGGCCGAAAATCAACGGACAAATCAGGCGACAATTACGTTAATCACATTAAAACCAATATGCTATTACTATATCCACGAAGGAAACTCACCTGACCGGAACGTCGCCGACTCCCGCTTGTCCCTTGAGAAGGCCTTGAGGGGCTTGGGGTGATAGGCATTCTGCTCATGGTGACGGGTGCGTTTCAAATTCGAGCAATCAAACAATCGATGGGAATTCGAGTAGCAGTTAGATGCAGTGAGCGAGTGACTGTCTTAATTAATATATCTAGCCTCAATGCGTCGTTGCTATGCAAAAAAAAAATATTTTACAGAGCGAGGAGGCGAGCCCTGCCGGGCGGGGTTCGAACAACTGTGATTTCGACTATTGTTTTACTGGGTACAAATCAAAAGCGTCAGTTTTCTACAGAGGCTTATGGTTGAGAGTATTTTCCATTTTTTCTATGTAATGTTCGATCGCTTTTAAAGACTTTCTTTCTCTTTGCCCACATATCGATGAGGAATGTGCCCACGGCACAAAGACGAGAGAACTAAAACGAGAGAGAAAAAAATCGAGAAAACAACAGGAGGAAACAATTAAGTCGGTAGTGCGAACAACGATAACATTGCACCTCTCACGAATAACTCCTCCACACACGCAACAAATACTTACAGACGAACAGTGTCTTCCCATGATTTTTCGAAGTAACTATTAGTCGCGGCGGCAACCAAATAAAGAAGTGACAGGTAAGTCAACTATGTAATATCAGGACCTGATAATATGATGATCAGAAATCAGAACTACCTATTTTGGTATTTCCTGTTTGTGCCTTGGACGTGCTTTAGAATCAGTGGCAGCAATGTTTTTTTGATATTCCCTATTCGTCTTAGCGGCGTTGCGATAGACGAGGTCCACTGGTTGGTTCCATATTACGTTGTGAACTGAGAACCACCGCTCCTAATCAGAACGAAGAAAAGCTTTTTCTGCTTTCTGTCATATTAGTGGCTTGGCTTCCAGACTTTGAACTGTTTTTATGTGGTGTTTTCCGGATCTCATGATTCATCCTAATGATTTGCTATTGCAACATCTCTGACAATATCTCCTTACTCCTTCGTACCGATCAATTCCAAACAGACTAAAATAAAAGAGGAGTAAATCCAGGTAGAATTATCAATTAGAAAGCCGCGCCCACGCTACTAGCATGAGTGATCGCAACACAGAAATTTGGTCTACCCGCCTCCAACGAGAAATCCTCGCGCTTGAATCTACGGACGATGAGTCGAAGAAAATTGAGCTTTTGCCTCCATTCATAACTACTCTCGGCCACACTTTGAATATTGAAGGGGGGATTGCAAAGATTGAGTTCAGAATCGATGTTGAGTTGGGAGAGAAAAGAGACAATGACGACTCCGGAGTGGAGGTTATTTCGAAAAACAGTGTCAGTGCGAACGATGCAGAAGTGGATGGCGAAGGCGATAAAAATGAAAAGGATATCAATGAGATTGAAAGTAGCGGTGACCCCGGGGGCGATTCCAAAGCAGACGTTAAACCCAAAGATGTTGCTGAACTTGGCGAGGAAAAGGGAATGGAGTCCACTTATGTTCATGCCGAATCAAAAAATACAACAAACGCCACTGGGAATCAAGAACAACCCACAGATCACGCTGCGGGTAATAACGACGAACAAGAGCAGCATGTCATTCTCGTTCTAGACGCCTCGCTCTATTGGAAGCCAGAATCATCTGGAGCTCAATCCACCCCCACTTGCTACCCTTTTCAAAAACCATTGGCCATCGTGAAGTCTGGATGTCACCTCTTCAAGGGTGGATCTACCATTAAAGATGGCGATGAGGTGGACATCGACCTTGACTGGACACCCAGCATACACCTTTCTGATGCTGTCACGAATGTCGCCCTCAAGATTCGTGAGTGCGTCAAGAGGGGAGAGCCGCTCCACCCTTCCAAGAAGGACGATGATGACGAGGGGGAAGAACTACTTTCTGAAACTCTCAAACGTGAAGCTCGTGAATCCATTATGGAGACGAAAAAGGCGATGGGGGCAATGTTTTCGTCATTGACTGCGAAGGGATCTAGTTTGGCTTCTAAGGGGCAATCTATGAAAGGATTTCTGACCACTACGTTGGGCGAGGGTATGGCGTCGCTTGCTGAGTCTGAAAGCGTCGCGAAACAGAAAGGAGTTGCGGAAGATACCGAAAACGAGGCCAAGGAAGAGAAGAAAGCTTTGCCTGCACCGAAAATGTCTTCCTTTGCATCGAAGAGTCAATCTATGAAAGGATTTCTCAGCTCGACACTAGGTGAGACCTTGTCAGCACTATCGGAGCCTACTAATAATGCGAAGCAAAGTAAACCGGTGGTACAAGCTGAATCTCTAAGTAGCAATACTGAGGAAAAGAGGGAGGTCAAGAAGGGTCTTCCCAACATCGGTGATGTTATTGATCTATCAGAGGAACCATGGAACGTATGTGTTGGAATGTACTCTTGCAAAGCGATTAAAAGGCCTGCTTTTGTAGAAGCGGAAATTGCCGAAGCTGCGAGGAGGCAGAAGAAAGAAAAAGATGTGAGGCACCAAAAATATTGATATTTTGTTCCCAACCTTTCCACACCTAACAGCTCATGTTTGTTTTATATTATGCACAGGTTCCCAATTCCAGTTTCGGAACTGCGGGAGCAATGTTTAGCCGATTTGCGCAATCCGCGAAGAGCGCCATGGAGGAGACATTTTTGATGATTACAGAGGATTACATTATTGAATTCAAGTCTAACAGACTGAATATTGGATCTGGTACAGGTGAGATAGTGTTTTAAGCCCGCGGATAATTAAGACTGTCCGTAAACTGATCTCTTTGTTTTGTGACTGATGAACTGTCATGAAGTCACTTTTGCAATTAAGATTGGAAATATGGCTAAACTGAAGTTCCGAAGAGAAGAATCTCTATCATTGTTCTTCAAGCAAGCAAATGATGACCCGTTAGTTTACATGTGCCTCGATAGTGCGCCTGCTGTTCAGGATATTCAGAGAGTATTGAAACGGCATGGAGTCAAGGGAAAACACACCAATGCAGCAACACAAAAGGCTATCCAGATGGCCTTGAATATGGTGCACTTGATTCAACGAAAAGAAAAGGAACTTCTCGATAATCCAACAGTTGAAAATGTCAAGGATATCATGGATCTATACCGTCAGGCCGCCGAAAAATTCGAATCCGCCGGAGACCCCCGCCATGCTGAAGTGATGGCACACATGAAAAGGTTCCTTAACCAGCAATTCACAGTTAGCATTCTTGATGGCAGCTTCAAGCGGGAACACGTTGTAGTAAAGAGCAACTCCCATACACGCGATGAAATCAAAGTCGCTGCATCTGTACCCCAAGGTGAAATCTTGGAACAGCCCACGTATAATGCATTCTATGATGACGACGAAGACGACGATCACGATCATCATACCGAAATCGCCGAAGCATCTACATCGTCACAAGATAAGACTGATGTTGAGAAGGTCACATCAACTTTTCAATCACCTTCCAAAAAGAAAAATGAAGAAACCATGAAAAATGTCGATGACATTCTTGAGGAAGCAAAGCGTGACATGGAAGACTTTGGAATCGGTAATGATGAAATAGACAATATCATGAACTCACCGCCAAGGCAGACTTCGAGTGAAGATGTAGAAGACACATTTGCTGAGCTCGACGCGATGCTCAGTGACGCCGACAAAGAATTGAATGATCTATTGAACTCATAGGGTACAAGAGCTCCTATTGGGCTTGGTGTTGATATTTTGGGACTGTTGTAAATAAGGGCATGTTCGGGCAGCACCTTTAGAAAGAATTAAATCATTTTCAGTAATGCGAAATTCGCTATTCAACATCATAGTGAAGTAGTTTAGTTTTACGAATCTCTCGACGTATGGTATCTCACCAATAATGTATCTTTTATAACTTGCTCGCTATTACTATGCTCACACTGTGCACAATTCTTCCAGTCAACTTCAAGGTTTCGTCACGCCATGTACGTATCCCTCCGTGACATGTTCGAATTCGGGAAGTTTCGACAGTGTATCTTTGATTGCATGGAAAGTCGGCCTCTTCTTTTGATCAGGTTGCAAAATTGACTGAAGAAGGTCGTTAAGCGGACCGCTAGCCATCGTCTCGCCTCGATTTATACCCAAAAAATCAGCCGACTCAGTAGAATCTGGTACTGCTATGTTCAAATGCCAGTCAAAGAGGTCTTGTACGAGCCGTCCAAACGCTAAGACCTCGATTTTCTCAAAAAATTCAGCCCGCTCCGAGTTCCTATCATATAGAAAACTTGCACCCCAATCAGAAACTCTCGCAATACCTTCGCCGCATTGCAAAATATTGTGTAGATAAACATCACCGTTCGATACACCAACATCGGAGTGAACATGTTCCAAAGCAGTTGCAACATTCCAAATAACATGTCTCACTTGTTCTTCAGTCAAACCAACGGCGTTATCTGTAGGCCCCGCGTCCCTCGTAACTGTCCTGAAACTGGGAACACGCCCCAGAGGGCGAGCGTTTGGAAGAAGTTCCATCACCATTCCCTCATGAATATTGTTGTCTTTTTCAGATAGAAAGACACCAAGAGCCGAGACTGCAAGGGGATGATCTACAAGAGCATTGATAGCCGCTTCGTCTTCTGGATTGCCGTCGGATCCTTTAGATTGTTGCTTAAAAATTTTGACTGCGACATCCTTGCCATTGAATTTTCCATTGTATACGGTGCCTGACGCTCCATAACCTAGAACACTATTTGTATCATAAGTAACACTAGATTTCGGAACTTCTTTCTTTGTAATGTGATGACAATGAGAAATTTCGTTTCCAGCCAAAGAAATCCATGCAAGCTTGGGAAGTGTCAGAAAATCTATAGGAAGTGGAACGTTGATTTCATTGTTTGCCAAACGAACAAGCTCGAGGTCGCGGCATTTTCCCAATGCGGGAGGAATGGCCTTGATCTTGTTGTGGCTGAGCATGAGTTTTCTTAGATGCTTCAATTCTTTCACGCTGGGATCGATGACGGTTATTTCATTGTTTGTGAGAATGAGCCAAACCAGAGATTGGGTTGGTAGGTTTGCAGAAGATAGCCGTCTTAGTTTGTTCCCTCTCAAGGACAACATACGTAAATTGCTCAACTCCCCAATAACCGCTGGGATTGTCTCGAACGAGTTCTCGCTCAAGAAGAGAATTTCCAATGTAGGCGCCAAACACCCAAAAGCGGATGGAAGTGTAGACAACGAGTTGTTGTTAAGGTCGAGCTTTTTCAAGCACTTGAACCTTCCCAAGTTGGAAAGATTACAAGTTGGAGTAGAGGATAGGTTGAGCTCCTCGGCATCATCGTGTTGGTCTTCCAGAGATGGCATCATTTCATGAAACTTATTCCTGTCGATTGTTGCCTGAATGGTTACACCAAGGTTAAAGAGAGTCCTGCTAC